>JAXQQM020076682.1:0-259531 GCA_034641835.2 Pinus albicaulis | reverse complement strand
ACCAAGTGATGTAGGAGCATCTAGACCTAGCCAGCAATGTGATGGAATGGTCACATGTTGTGGCTAATACAAGTTTGGAGGAAGACTTGGGTTTTAAATTTGTATTAATTTCAATTAAATGTAAGTACTTAAGAGTGGCCTAATTCTGAACAGAAATTAGAAATAAATGGCAAATGATCCTCCCTGCGTGGAGATCAAGCCAAGTAGTTTAGTTTGTTTAGATTAGGATAGGGTGTGAATTCTAAATATATAATTTATTCCTCCAAATATGGAGGAGATGGTTAACTGAGTATATACGCAATCTCTTTTGTGTTAAAAGGAGAGAGTGAGAGGCGAAAAAAAGAGATTTAGTTTAGGGGAGTGTGAGTTTTGGTGTCGATCAAAAGCTCATATTAGAGGAGGACTGTGTAGGTTAGAAATATACAAAGTTCATTCTATGTATGATCGGCAAAGGCGAAACTCTGTCTTTTATTTCTGTTACGAATAAAATTAGTGTTTGTATTTCTATATATGATGAATTCATGAAGGTTGACGCATTTTACCTTTCTGTATAAATTCCTTAAAGTGGGTTCGATCTGTGTCTATTTTAAAATCGTAACAATTCTGTGGTTATTAGAATCTAATGTTATCAATTTGTGTCTGTTAGAAAAGTCCTTACATAGAGACATAGCCTGAAAGGACTTCGTGGATCGTTTGGAGCAGATCCGAATTAATTCATCGGTCCATCGAACTTATCACATCAGAGTCAAAAGGAGATAGCAATGAACGGAAGCGAAGAAGTTATAATTCAGTTTTGAAATGAATCGGGTTTGGAATTGCATCGGATCAGAATCGTTCAATATAATAATGAACTAGACGTGGAGTGTTATAAATCAATTTTGAAATTGAATCAGATCCGGTATAGCGATCGGGTCGGAAATTTGTGAAGAATCCAAAGGTGGAGGCGTGCATTGAACTGGCCGATATCCGATTTCCGATCAAATCGGATCAGAGTTGTGGAGCAATCTATAGGTTTGATGTTAAACCTTTGCAATCTCCGACTGCCGATTGAATCGGATCGGAACAGTTGTTAATCATAGCATTGTATGATCGACGATTACAATGGAATCGGAGCATAGAAATCATATCGGATCAGAATGGTGGAATCGGAGCGATAGTTAAATGGCATTCATTCCTAGTGATTTGTGAACGCCGATCGATATTACATAGTGGTAGATTGGAAAGTGGAGTGTAGTGGAGTTGGGATAAATCTATTGGTTTCGCATGGGCTTGTGGAAATGGTCGACAGTTGTGGCAGCTAAGTTTTCGTGATTTCCGAGATCCGATTGGATCGGATCAAAGCAACGGAGATTCGTATTGAATCGGAGTTAGACAGAGCATTTGTTAACCGATATATGTCATAGCATTGTGTGATCGCCGATCGTGGATTAACCCGAGTTACATTGCATCAAAATTGTTAGAACTGTCGATGACTGGGAAAACATATTAGGATTGTCGACTTGCAGTTTGATGTGAGTCATCGGATCGGTCAGATCTGTGGCATGGAAATACGCATAGAATTTGAATGATCGAAAAGCAGAAATTAAATCCAATACGAAGTAAATGTAGTGAACTGTGGCTTTTACATGAGGCTGAGCTGTAGTATTAAATGGCAATTGTGAGATGGTGATGTGAATGCATTGTTGCATGAGACAGCTTGGTACGCTGTAAAGAGGAAAAGGCGCATATGTATATTGGAACTTGGGTTCGAGAAAGGAATGTAAACGCCGAGGGATTTGAATTATAGTGAAATGATGATTTATAAGCTTCCACAACAATAGTGCTGAAATTGCCAGCAATCTGGAGTTTTATTTGGGCAGATTTGCGATGTATTCATTAGAGAGAAAGATTCTCGGTATCGCAGGGCTATCCCTGCGTCAATTTTGGTATCAGAGCTTGGCTCTATCGAAATTGAAGATGTTTGTTTTCTGAATGAATTTTAGTACCAGATTACAACAGTGGGGAAATCCATTCAAAACACAGGTGACAGCATAAGAAAGAGTGAAGACTGCAGCAATATAAATCAAGAGAAGCTGTGAGAGAGGAACCATATGTGTTCTTAAAAGAAGAATAAGGAAAGTCCTTAGAAGTGGCAGTGAACCTGAAGAATCCAACAAGAGATTGGACAGAGAGGACAATTGAAGTGTCTTCGAAAGAGAGAGTGAGAGATTTCAGAGGCCTAGAGGGAGCAAAGGTGTTGCTTAAGAGAAGATTCCAGATAGGGGATTGTGCTTACCAAAAGACTGAGTGAGGAGAGCGTAGTGAGGTAAGATTGCAGAAAGGAGGACTTATTGTTGCAGAGGCTTGTTGCAGAGGTGCGAGGAGCTCATGGAAAGAAAGGAGCAGAAAATGACTACAGATGGTCATAGCAGAAGTTCACAAAGAAGTCATAGCAGAAGGAAAGATGCCAAAGAAAATGGCATGAGGATGAGTCAAGAAGAGTTTGACCGAGAGAAAGCTGAGATATATTTCTAGATTGGAATATTGATGAAGATGCTGCAGAGAAATGTTAAAGACCAGAAGAATGGGTGGACCATGAGGAAAAGAGTAAAATGGAAAAGGCTACGGGAAAGGAGAAATCAACAAGTGAAGTTAGAGATAGTAGAAGAATTGAGAAAGATTGAGCAGATATTGAGTGCTCAAGAGGAATTAGAGGAACTCAGAGAAGCAAAAATAGAAATGGAAGTTTCCATTTGTAGACCAGAACAAGGTGAGATGTTAGGGGAAGAGGATAATGAGAGGTCAGCTAAATATCTCATGGACTATTGGCAGAGTTCAGAACAATTCGAAGATATGCTGACAAAGGAAGAAGATGAGGCAATGAAGCCTTGTGATTTTGATTCTTATAGTTTGTGTATGTTTGCAGGATATGCAGAGGATGATGGACAGTTTGATGAAATTTTCACAAACAGGAATGAAGCTCTTGAGGTGAAGTATGATGGTGAATCCCTTTTAGAGGAAGAAGGCATTGATCTATTGCAACAGAAGGAGTTCATAAATGAAATCCCGTTTGGTGTGAAGCAGTCAGATGAGGTTGATATAGGCCAGAAGTCTAATGAAAATTCCATAGTGGGACTACAAAAAGGTAAACCAATGAATTTGTTTAATGGAATTGATGAAAGATGCTTGCAATATGATAATGTGGAAAACAGGTCAACTCAGGAGGATTGTCAGGAAAAGAATGAAGCTGAGAATGGAAATTGTGATGAACTGCTGGAGAGATTTCATAAAGAAATAGAACTCTTGGAGAGATTACTCAAAGAACCTAAAGGAGAAACAAAGCTTACAGAACATGATGGAGGAAAAGGTGTGGAAGACAGCATTAATAAATATGATGCTGAAATCAGAGAAATTGAGCAGCGATTATTTGAAGGTGAGACGAAAGATCAGGAGCAACAAGGGAGTTATGTCCTCGGAGGCATAAAAGAGACAGAAATATTAACTCAGCAAGATGAATATGGAAGTAATCAAAAATTTGAAAGGAATGATCAGCTACATGAGAATGAATTTGAGGAAGGCATTAAATTGCAGAAGTATAGAAGCTGGCAACAGAATGAAGAACCAGAAATTGGTCTGGCAGTACAAAGAAAGATAAGAGAAGACCGAAGACACAGATGGAGACTGAAGAAAAGGGTGAAGTGGAAGCTATTGCAACAGAGGTTGAATGGCGGGCTGATGAACGAGTTCAGGGAACTTGAACAAATTCATATTGATTTGAAGTCACCGCAAGAAGGATCCGCTGAAATCCAAAAGATCTATGATAGAGGATTGGTGCTTGAAGCATCAAAAGAAAATGGAAGGTATTGTATTTTGAAAACTGAAGGTTGTTGTGTGTTTGCAGGTCATATCGACTTGAGGAAAGACAAACAGTTATTAAAGACTGTTGTATTAACAGATGAAGAGATGACTACTCATAGTCATATGCAGAATAAGGAGGTAAGTTATAACCAAATGCAGGAAGATGTCCACTCAGATGACATTCAAAGAAGAAGTCAAAAGGAGGATGGCAAAAGAATTAGTGAAATCAAAGGATACACTGAGGTAAGGCGACTGTTTAGTGTTGTCATAAGTAAAGGAAACTCACATAATTATGTGATGCAGAGGGAAAAGCAGTTGTTAAACATAACTGTAGTAAATTATGTAGATATTGGACAACTGTTTAAAACTACAGCTAAAAGAGGAAAACTATTAAAGATTGAGCAGTCATCGAAGATCATTGACCTTAAAGAAAGCCACAGTAAAGAAGGATTGAAAACAGATATTGTAGACAAAGCAGTTAGTGAAGATTGTGCAGAAATTTTGAGAGAACTTCCAGATGAGGTGGCAGATTTGTGGTATAAGTCGAATCTTTTAATGAGGAAGCCAAGTAAATAATTTTAGTTTATTGAGCTGATTAATTTTGGTGAAGATTTACATACAGGAAAAAGACAATGTGAAGTCAATCTAAACCAAGAAATTAATTCGGAAGAACAGATCGGATTAATGGAGGGTGAGATTAGAAAGCCTCAAAATGAGGAAATGGTGGTGAATTTATGGTATGAAACTACTAAATTAAAGTTGAGTTTTCAAGAAATTTGTGGAGATACAGGTATGCTGGAATTTGAAGTGAGGAATGTTGAAGTCATGAATGAGAAACCAGAAGAAGAACCTGGGAAAAGGCATTTGTACATTTCAGAAATGTATATGGAAGATTATTGGCACAAAGATTATGATGTTCTAATTCAAGAACACAATCAGTTGCAATAGAATAGTATTCAGCACATGAGAAGTAAAATGGACAAAGAATTGGATGAGTTATGGAAACTCATACTACAACGTTCCAGTAAAACAAATACAGGACAAAAGAAGAAAGGAAGATTTGCTGGAAGAAATGGTACAGGTGAAGGGAATGGAAAATTCCAAATTAGAGTGAACAAAACAGTAGCAAAATATGTTAAAAGGACAGCAGCAGATAGTGAGGCATTATAGCACAAACGTGGGAGACTTGAGAGACAAACAACAACAGCAGTAACCAAGGACATACTATCAAACCAAGTATGGGATCCAGGAGCACGCAAACCAGAAGTGCATGATCAGGAGATCATGGTAAAAATTAAACTTCGGGAGTCTGATGCAAGAGCATCTAGACCTAGCCAGGAATGTGATGGAATGGTCACATGTTGTGGCTAATACAAGTTTGGAGGAAGACTTGGGTGTTAAATTTGTATTAATTTCAATTAAATGTAAGTAGTTAAGAGTGGCCTAATTCTGAACAGAAATTAGAAATAAATGGCAAATGATCCTCCCTGCGTGGAGATCAAGCCAAGTAGTTTAGTTTGTTTAGATTAGGATAGGCTGTGAATTCTAAATATATAATTTATTTCTCCAAATATGGAGGAGATGGTTAACTGAGTATATATGCAATCTCTTTTGTGTTAAAAGGAGAGAGTGAGAGGCGAAAAAAAGAGATTTAGTTTAGGGGAGTGTGAGTTTTGGTGTCGAGCGAAAGCTCATATTAGAGGAGGACTGTGTAGGTTAGAAAGATACAGAGTTCATTCTATGTATGATCAGCAAAGGCGAAACTCTGTCTTTTATTTCTGTTATGAATAAAATTAGTGTTTGTATTTCTATATATGATGAATTCATGAAGGTTGACGCATTTTACCTTTCTGTATAAATTGCTTAAAGTGGGTTCGATCTCTGTCTATTTTAAAATCGTAGCAATTCTGTGGTTATTAGAATCCGATGTTATCAATTTGTGTATGTTAGAAAAGTCCTTACATAGAGACATAGCCTGGAAGGACTTCGTGGATCGTTTGGAGCAGAGCCGAATTAACTCATCGGTCCATCGAACTTATCACATTTGAGTCGAAAGGAGATAGCAATGAACGGAAGTGAAGAAGTTATAATTAAGTTTTGAAATGAATCGGGTTTGGAATTGCATCGGATCAGAATAGTTCAATATAATAATGAACCAGACGCAGAGTGTTATAAATCAATTTTGAAATTGAATCAGATCCGGTACAGCGATCGGGTCGGGAATTTGTGAAGAATCCAAAGGTGGAGGTGCGCATTGAACTGGCCGATTTCCGATTTCTGATCAAATTGGATCGGAGTTGTGGAGAAATCTACAGGTTTGATGTTAAACCTTTGCGATCTCCGATTGCCGATTGAATCGGATCAGAACAGTTGTTAATCATAGCATTGTATGATCGCTGATTACAATCGAATCGAAGCATAGAAATCATATCGGATCGGAATGGTGGAATCGGAGCGATAGTTAAATGGCATTCATTCCTAGTGATTTTTGAACGCCGATCGATATTACATAGTGGCAGATTGGAAAGTGGAGTGTAGTGGAGTTGGGATAAATCTATTGGTATCGCATGGGCCTGTGGAAATGGTCGACAGTTGTCGCAGCCAAGTTTTCATGATTTCCAAGATCCGATTGGATCGGATTGGAGCAATGGAGATTCATATTGAATCAGAGTTAGACAGAGCAGTTGTTAACCGATATATGTCATAGCATTGTGTGATCGCCGATCGTGGATTAACCCGAGTTACATTGCATCAAAATTGTTATAACTGTCGATGACTGGGAAAACATATTAGGATTGTCGACTTGCATTTTGATGTGAGTCATCAGATCGGTCACATCTGTGGCATGGAAATACGCATAGAATTTGAATGATCGAAGAGCAAAAATTAAATCCAATACGAAGTAGTGAACTGTGGCTTTTACATGAGGCTGAGATGTAGTATTAAATGGCAATTGTGAGATGGCGATGTGAATGCATTGTTGCGTGAGACAGCTTGGTACGCTGTAAAGAGGACAAGGCGCATATGTATATTGGAACTTGGGTTCGAGAAAGGAATGTAAACGCCGAGGGACTTGAATTATAGTGAAATGATGATTTATAAGCTTCCGCAACAATAGTGCTAAAATTGCCAGCAATCAGGAGTTTTTATTTGGGCAGATTTGAGATGTATTCAATCGAGGGAAAGATTTCAGGTGACGCAGTGCTATCCCTCGTAGTCAAAAATATTTTATTCATAATCCACATTGCGTATTTATTATATATAACATTAAAATATTATTTTTTTAACATGTATTTTCCATATATAGATATATATGAAGTTTTATCATTGGTAGTTTATGGGTTCTAGGGTTTGACAACCCATGATATTTTCCCATGGTATTTAAAATGTCACATATATTTATATATAGAAAAAAAATGTTAAAAGGAAAATATTTTAAAGTTGTATATAATAAAATATCTAAAGTGAGTTAGGAATAAAATATTTTAATATTAATTAATATTGAAGTACACTTAAAAAATATATTAATAACAAAAAAAAAGTTTTAATGTGCACTAATAAAATAACTCAATACACATGTTATGTAAAATATATTATATATTGTTTTAAAAAAATTATTTATATATCATATAAACCTATTAAGAAAAAAATAAGTTTTTATCTTTTAAGACTTCTCAAGTGATCATAGTATTTTATAGTTTAATCATTTTTAGGTATATGCTTTTTTTTTCAAAATACAATAAATATTTTTGGACTTATTTTTAAGTTATGTAATCTCTATAGCATTAAAAAAATACATTTAAATAATGAAAAATTACACATTTGTTTGCACTCTAAAAAGGTTTGCACAAGAAAAATTAATCTCTCTAGGTTGTGCTTAAGATGAATACATGTTGGTTTTTATAATGTCACTCTAGGATGAAGGGAGTTTCATGCATGTAGATTTTGGAAATGGAAGCTCCGTGGCATTTGTTGAGAGAGTTTTTATAGAAAGAAAAAGTGTTAGTTCATAAAGTGATCCCATGATTTATCTATCATGATCCATCCCTACATCTTGGTTTGTTTCTCGTAAGCTATAGAGAATTATGGAAAGTTAATGATTTCATTAAATGTAAAGCATCTTTTGGATGTTTTAGGGAGGAATGTGGGGGGTGGATAGAGAAAGATTTTAGCAATTACAAGTAAATCAGTAAAGGAGTGTCATTCTCTACTCACCATTAATAAGTCATTGTACTAGGTTTAGAGGGAATAAGAATAAAGATGCCTAATTGATAGACCTTAATGAATTGAGAAAAGATTTTCCTTAACATTTATTGTTAAACTAAAAAGGTTAAAAAAAACACCAATCATATATTTAAAAAAAATATAAAATTAATTTAATAAATATCTCGAGAAATAATATAAAATAAAAATTACCTTTTTATATGTTAACCATTTAATATATATATATATATATATATATATATATATATATATATATATATATATATATATATTTTAAATAGTTAATTTTTAAAATTTTTTAAATATTCAATTTAATTTTTTAAATAAAATTACCTTATAAAAATTAAATCAAGTAACAATACACTTTGGGTAAAAAAGGTATAATTACTTGTTTTATTACCTCTCATCTGTAACTTCCATTTCAGACCTGCAATCACCTTAGCTATCCTTGTCAGCTTGGCCAGTACGATGTCCTTGTCCTTCCACAAATTTGATGGTTTTTTATCTCCCTAGCTAGGGGAGAGGCGCCAGTGGTTAAACACGTCGGCAATGACTCAAAGACCGGCCACGTCAACATCCGCGGTGGCATGTACGACAAGTGCCGGGAAGCATGCCGGTCACGTGCCGGTCACGTGCAGCTGTCGGCCACCGGTCTTGAACTCGGTCCACCCGGTCTCCTCCCGCGTTTCTGTGGAGCTTGGACGACGAAACAGCTCATTTTCGCTCCGGTCCCGGTTGTCGTGTGTTCGGCTCTCCGATTGTTGCGATGGTTGGCTCCAATGCCCGACCATTACGCCGCCATCGTCCGCGCGCTCCCTCCTTGGCGATGGCGCCGCCGCTCGCCCGGTGGAGCTCCCCGGTCCCCGGTTCGCGCCCGGATGTGCTATGCAATCGTGGGTGGTGGAAAACCGTTGTCTGTTCTTATGAGTTCTCCGTGGTGGTTTAGCCCTCTGCGGTTTGGTTGTTTTTTCTTAGGCGCCGTGTGGTTATGGGTCTGGGCCGTTTGGTATTTATGCTTGGCGAGGGAGTTGGTTTACCTTCGCCCGTAGTTGGTTGATTCGGCCTCGTAGTTGTGCGTTAGTTGGTTTATTCGGCTCGTAGTTGTGCGTTTTTCAGCTCTTGCTTTCGTGTCCGTAAGGGGGTTTTTTTGTTGGAAGTTTTTGCATTTTTGTTTAATTTTGGTGCTCGACCGTGTTTGTTGTTTTTTTGCAGAGTCGATGGAGAAGGAATGCAGTGTCGCGTGATTCAGTGGACTGAAAGAGGAAGCCCTCGGAGGGATAGCAGCTTGAAGGTAGGACTCTGTCCCTACCAAAGCAATATCTCTCGTGTTTGTAAACACATTTCACCTTGAGGAGATGTTCTCTTTGAGTGGTTTTACAGTTGTTTGATTGGAATGTAGGGTTTTGGGTTTTACGTTGTTTGATTGGAATGTAGGGTTTTGGGTGTGGGACTCAGCTTTCCTTCAATTTTGCAATCTAAATAGTTTCGGGACAAAGTTAATCTTGGGCTTCTCTCTCGTTTTTGGGCTTCTCTCTCGTTTGGGCTTCTCTCTGTTTTTGGGCTTTCTCTGTTTGAGGAAGAAACTCTATTTTAGAGGTGGGGTCTCCGTTTTATCAATAGCCTTGGTGCATTTGGAGAATAATTATGTATTCATTGGGTTAGAGTGTCTTTAATTCGTAAAGAGACAACTTCACAGTGTTAAATCTAAGGAACTCGTCTGCACGAATTATTCTATCACTTTGATAGGGAACCGCTGTACACGAATTATCTCAAATGGATACCTCTGCACATCGGGAAGCCTAGAGGAGATGTTCTGTTTTGAGTGGTTTTACACGCTTTGATGGGTTTTGGGTTTTACTAGTTGTTTGATTGAATTTCAGATTATGATGTTAATGTTGACAATGCTCTAAATATATTATTGAATTTCATGTTTATGTTATTTGTATTAGACATTCTATGTCTCGACATGGTGTTAACAGTGTTTTGATAGTTGAGCTATAGAATATGATATGTAGTGGACCCACGAGGGCTTTTCCTCTCCAAACCTCTTCTCCTTAGTTATGTTGCAAAACCAGCTTAGAAATTCCCTAAGGCCACATATGCGTGGAGAATCGGCCCATTCACCGTAAACTCAAACTCACAATCGTATACATTCTCCTATACAAAGCTAGGGTAAATATCGCTATAATTTAAAAGAATATTCGTAAATGGGTGGCTTTTATATTAAAAGAAACCGTGGCCAAACCGTATGGTAGTGTACATAACAACAAAGTTTCGCCAATGCCATCGAACAAAATATTCCAAAACTCCAAAAAGATCTGCTTAAAATGAAACTATACTTGTCGTTCCGTGCCTCACGATCGTTAATGCGTTCGGTATGTTGCTTAATATGTTGTTCTAATAACAAAGTTGCCTCACAAAACATTATAACAATGAGAATTACATAAGAACAAGCTCGCTTTGAGTTTCTTCCTCGACACAAACCCGGTATTTTGCTCCCGCAAAGAAAATGGTTGCCCGAACTTTGTGAATGAAAAATGCCGAATTGACCATGCCTAATATGAAGTTCTCGAGTGGGAAGACCGAGGTAATGAGCCACAGCATTTTCCTCTTTCACCGAGATGAGAAAGGATGAAAAGAGCCAATGTATAAAATTTTTGGAAATTGGGTAAGGATTGTGATGGCTCCATAGGACGGAAAGGGATTGTGCAATTTTGGCCACTAAAGTATACAAAGTGTCCATTTTAGCCTCCATATCTTCTTACTTTTGATGAAGACTTTTCATGAATAAACTCCATCTCTCTCTCTCTGAACTTCGTACAATTGAGCGACAAGAACCGATGCCTTTTGGGCTCAATGCTCACTTGTCCGTAATCCATGTACTATATCTTTTGTCGGTGCGACTAATTAGTGGAAGTGTTGATTAGCTTCACTTGCTGTCTCCGACACGTACCCCTTCCCTTCTATCCTATGCTAGCTTACACCACACATATTAACAAGGTTGACATTGATGCCCTTTCATCCCAAATTCTATGCTAGTCCCAACGAAAGTCTTCATGTCAAATGAAGATCTCGAACACCGGTCGTCCCACTCTAATCCCAAACAGAGAGACTTCTCCCTAGACTTCCCACTTTAGGCACTGAAACATCATAAAGAAAGAAGAAGCTACAGCACCCACTTACCCGTGATGAGGGTGAAGGAAGACCGACTTCTCTACTACACACAGACCGCAACCTCATCTCGTTAGGGGTAGTCTTAAAAAAACATGGAATCCAAAGAGCCAAACCGTAATCAAACTTGCCATTGCCTTTGTGAATGAATGCAGATCCAAGGTATGATGATGCTTTAACTCCTTCCCTCGCCCTTGTGCATGCAACATAACACTTGACAAGATTGATTGAAAACATGTTAAAAAAGCAAACAAGTAAAGTCATGGGAGGGGTACAAGAGATAGTGCCCCCTCCCCCGTTTATACCGGAGGTCTTTTGTAAACCTTTAGCCTTTGTCGTTGTCGATCCCCTGATAAAGAGCCAACATCTCTCGCTCCATTCCTATTCCCCCATGCATAGCTTGTTTTATGATTTCTTCGGGATTGATGATGAAACCGCCCGCACCTCGCCACCCCTTAGTATTGCTATACTTAGACAGAGTATACAAAGAGATTTGAGAACGGTTTAAAATGGTTACAATGTAAGCACCGACTATTTTATGTTGTGCTTCTTTTTGCATATAGGAAGTAAGCCTCTCGTAACTTCCCGTACTTGTTTGTTTGTCCATGAGCGAGGAATTTTGATATTTAAAAAAAAATGCACTATTCCCCGAAAATAAGCATGGAAGATTAGGTGAAAAGGAATCACACGATAACTATTAAAAAGTTCAGGGATTTTTTTGGATCATATGGAAATGAATGCTCAATTTTGTTATTTGTGAAAAAGTGTTATGGATGCTGATTTTTAGGAATGGAAAACAACATGAGAAGGCAAATGTCGAACATTTGCCGTCTAAGTGTCGCACAAGTATACAATAAGATCATAAACTTTTTTAATATGTACATGATACATGGAATGGACTAAAGGCCCTAAATATGAACTAGACAATGCTATGTTGATTATATTTTGGTTTTATTTGTGTCATGTTTTTATCCTTGCTATCACACATCCGATAGAATTTGCAAACATTCTTGGAAACCAGGAGATTTGAAAAATGAGCCCTAAGCTCATAGATGTTTTGAAGCAAATGTATGGTTATCTAGCCAAGTTTTTTAGGTCTTGGAAATTGAATTTTTTCTTATGGGATTGTTCTCTTATAAAGAGAGAACATTGACATAGTATCTAGTTATCCTTACAAGGGTGTAATAGTGTCGATTATTATGAAGATTCCGGAAAGAGCTATACACTATCATTACCATACCTTATATGTGCTCTACTTTATACAAGTGATTACACCGATGTTTACATTACGTCATTGTGTAAGATCCATATACACCGATTACAAATGTTACAAGGGTTGACATGGTCACCTTTATACTCGCAATGTAAGCAGAATAATGGGACTCGATCCGTTATACAATGCTTATAACTTATAAGGCATACATGTTACAAGGAGTCATAATGTTTACTATGAGGTAATCGACTTCAAAGTATCGTATAAATATAGCTTATACTTTGACCGAGCTTCATGCTTATTACGATATAATGCTATGTTTTATCAATAGTTACAACACATATAGGAGACTCGTTTCATACAACAGATTAACAACAGATTAACAAACTTGTATGATTTAGAAATTGTTTGATATGTAGGAATTATAAACTCGTTTGATATATAACTTCATACAAAAATCGATATAGGCTATAAGGCTATAACTTCAATGCATTAACAAACTTGGGGGGATTTAGACACTCGTTTCATACATACTAACTTGAAAATGTTTAGTAGCTTCCCAAACATCCATGGATGCTATCATTAGCAAACCTATTTGATCCTTACCAAAATCACAGTAGTCTTGTAGTTACAAAAATTAAGTCATGGCACCTCTATGCTTGATGGCTTCCATTTCTCGCGTTGCCCAAGTATGGTGGACTGCCCATTGCATGATTAGGATGTGCCCGAATGTTGGCATATGGTTGACTCTCAATTTACTCCATGTAGCCATGGTGGACCGAGTAGCCCAAGTGTCCACTTGTGTTACTAACCCCAGACATCGACCGCAGTGTCATATAAACACAATTAGGATTCAAACCCGCACCGGTAGGGGTATAAGAGGTGGGCCTAACTCGCCTCGATAGCTAGGGACTTGGATGTTAATCAGTGTCTTGGAATGATGGTGTCTCGCTTCGCAATGTGGTCCAGCCGTGTTAGACATCAACCTATTTGCCTCAAACCTGTCTTGAACCATGTTCTTCTCTCGCTTGTCACCCCCTTGTCCTTTTTCCAACTCTTTCGTCGAACCTTTCTTGCCTCTCTCTCGTTGCCTTGCCAATTGCTTTTTGATGTTCCTTCTCTTCCCTTGATTTTTGTCTTTCCAACCTTTCCTTTGCTCGAGCTTCATCGTTGCAATCCTTGCAACCCCTCTTTTCATTGGCTAACTCCTTCTTTCTCTTTTTAGTTTCCCGAATTTCATTCTTTTTACGTTCGTACTCGAACATTAAATTCATATAGTCTTCGTATGTGAGCAATTGTGAACTCCTCCCCTAAACGAAGATAATCCGAGGTGAGTTCCTCGATGAGGCCTTCACTCTCTCTACCGGTAGCTTTAGGAATGAACCAAGTAATCTCCGCTTTTCCGCACCGCTCGCCGGATTTCATCTTCTCGGGGACAACCGAATGACCCCCCATTGTTGTCTTCTTCGTGTACTTCATGTCGAATAGGCTCCTCTTCTAGTGATCCATTGTCCACAAAATAATGAACAAGTTCGGTGTTCAACCCCCGATGGTTGTGAAGGCATGTCCATGCTTTCATCCTCATTGGTGGATGTTACATTATTTCCAAGGATATTCATCACGGCCTCGCCAACCATGATGGTGCACTTACTTGGGTTGGCATGGTCAATTGCTCATTGTCACCGCATCATGGGTGTCACACCTCATTGATATTGTTAGTTGGTTCATCACCGAACCGTGTCTCACCGACATGCTCGACATCATCACCACCACGTAACAACCCTTCGTAAAGGGACATTATACCTTCAAAGCATAGACTACATCTTCTTAGGCACCAACATGCTCTTATAAATTCTCTCGCTTCTTGACCTTCCACTTCAAATGCTTGGCTACATGTGGTATCATGCATAAGAGCATCATGATTGAGTGGCCATATACCAGTCCCTCCTAACCCGACCTTGATATTAGAAGGTGTGAGAGCCCTTTTTAAATGCTTTGCTAGCAAGCTCACTAGCTCAAACCTCTTTACTTCCACCCTCGGGTTCTTTGCCATCCATGAAGCTCGCTCGACCCCGAAATAGTTCTTGAAAGGCCCAAACACGCTCACATCAAGGGGCCGCAATCAGTGAGTAGTATGAGCCCAGCAATGTTAACGTGTCAATGCCCAACTTATTGGCCTCCTCGATTGTCTCGCGTACACCCATGTGGCTTCCATGGCCATCTAAAATCATCAAGTGCCTGTTTTCAGCGAGACACCACCCGCATGTATAGAGCAAAGTGGCAAAGCCAATTTAGGAACGCTCCTTTTGTCATCCATGCATGTGGATGTGCGCACCATGCATGCCCCCCGGTTCACACTCGTATGTAATTTTTTTAGTTGAGTTTTACCTTTAAATAGATAAAATCCCGTGATAGATGAGCCAATTGCATCGACACAGCAAGAATTGTGATCCACTCCCTCGCTCTTAGGCAATATCTTAGGCACATTTCTACTCCCTCTCTTTGCAATTACCCGCATACCGCAATTTCTTCCCCGCCCGTAAGCTCTGTCTCATCGTAGCTCCATATGTGGTCCCGGGGGCATATGAGTGCCGGTCATATGCAGCAGAGAGAGTGTTATAGAACTTGGAAACAATTGCAGTGGCGTAGATTTAAAGCCCTGCCTCTCGTCAAGGCCCTCCGCTCGTACGTAACACAAGGTCCGGATGCCTCTTTTTAAACCCACTCCACCATGACTTACCAGGAAAAACCATCTTTAAAGGGGTTTGGCCTCCCTTGACATATTTGAGCTACAATGGATTTAAGTTGGATAAGCTCTAACCCATGTCCCAATAGGGCCATCTCCTTACACCACTCCACCACCTCATCTTCCTCCTCTTCACCATGACTGTAATGTGCCCCTCTGCGCTTTGTATTAGTCAACCCATTTATCCAATAATGTATGTTTGAGGCAAACAATACCATGTTTTTTTCGCCGATGCACGGATTGAATATCCCTTAAACTCGATGTCATCAATTGCAGCAAGCATGTCTTCCTTCGTCCACCGATTGCACCGATTTTCTTTGTTGAAATTGCACCTTGTATTGTGGTCGAAGGTGGTTCTCGTGGTCGATGGTGGGTCGGGATGATCCGCAACCACGTGGTCCTTTTCAACTACATTACTAGGAGCAATGGGAGCATTGACATCATCATCTCGATGAGCCGCTCCGCAGCTTGGGCCCCCTTCTCCCTCGCCTCCCCGTTCCTTATCCGATCTCGCAACGAAAACTCTTGGCATGGCTACAACCCCGCAATTTCCAACATCGTTAAGAAATTTGATAAGTATTACAAAGACAACCGTATAGAGTAAACTATAATTATGTATGAATTCCAAAATTTCTCGCTAATAACATGAAATCTTTCAGCTTGTTTGTTGTGAATTAATTCGCATTGAAGTATTACTTGTCAATTATGTATTACTTGTAAATATCAACATCGTAAAAGATATGTGATACCTACATGGTCATAGCTACATGGACTTGTCTACTATGAAGCAGTAGTAATATATATGGTTGTATATATATACAATATGATTATTAGGGAGAATATCTCACACCTATGTAATGAGATAAGAGCTTAGAGAGATTATGTATAAGTGTAAAGCTCATGTTATTACTATAAGTATTACAGTACTCTTGTTTATCCTTATGTAAGTGATTACCTATGTTTATAGAATAGGCTTTATCACCATAAGCTTACTATCACATACCTTATATAGATTACACATATAACACGTGATTGGTTTAATGTAATGACTCTATTCCACTTAGAGAGATTACAGTATAAGTGTAAAGCTCATGTTATTACTATAAGTATTACACCTCTTGTTTATCCTTATGTAAGTGATTACCTATGTTTATAGAATAGGCTTTATCACCATAAGCTTACTATCACATACCTTATATAGATTACACATATAACACGTGATTGGTTTAATGTAATGACTCTATTCCAAAGCATGGTTTTCTTACCATTATTTAGATGAGTATGTAGCTTAATGAGTACCAAGCTTGTAGTTATGTGATATGTGTGACACTATACTCTCTCTATCCGATCTCGATAACTACTATATTTATCCAACATTATATCTCGCTTAATATCTTGAATAACATTATTGAAGAACAACGAAATACTCGTATGTTGTTTCAAAGAATCGATGAAGAGAGTGAATGTAACACTCGTGCACACAATCTGTCCGGAATGTAACACCGTGCACACTAATCTGTCCGGAATGTAACACCGTGCACACACTGTCCGGAATGTAACACCGAGCACACTCTGTCCTCTCGTTTGTATGTCCGGAACACCGTCCCGAAAATGATTGTATGTCTCGCAAAATGGAAACTCACTTTCTCGAAAATCGAATGGAACACCGTCTAAAAACTCGAATGTATGGCAGCAGTAGTTTAAGATGCAGAATGAGCTTGAGGTTTTATAGTTTTATGATTTAGAATTTCATTGGTAGGGAAGATTGGCATGGATTTCCATCTCCCAAATTTAATTGTGTGGTGTGGATTGATTTGTACATGATCCAATGGTCGAAAAGCTATCATGGTTGATCCTTGTGCTTTCCCCGAATTTAATTTCTCGAATTGAAATGCTTTTCGTAATTTAATTCTCGTAATTCCGGGATCGTTGTGTTTAATTCTTGAAATGAAAGGTTGGGTGAACTATTTCCCGAATTGAATGGTGTCATTTAATGTCTTCAATAGGTTGAATGGTTAAACAAACATGTAGATATTGTCGACGTACATTTCCCTATTTTTTGTGCGAGTGTGGTACTCAATAGTTGTGCAGAGGTTACTCAGCTTTTTGTCCAAAGTCCGTTATTCAAAGCAATGAGATGTAGTCTCCCAATGCAAAATCGCTGGGGACCGTTTGATGGGATAACAGAGTACTTTTGGATGGGTAGCTTTGTAATGTTTTGTAGTGCATTTTGCCTTGAATGGTAATTCGAATCGGAGGTACTTGAGACAGTGGGTCTTGTCAACTTGTGATGAATGTTTTGGTGTATGGCAGATGTTGGTCTAGTCAAAAAACCGGGCCCATTTTGGACATATTTATGTAACTTATATAACTTATTTCCAAATATTTATGTGCATATTATCAAATATTTATGTGCATATTTTAGTGAGTTTTTAATTTATGTTTGGTGGATGTGTGGGACCAGTAGTATAACTACTATTGGTCCTTGCACAACAATAGAAGCCTCTCCCCTAGTCTTCACAAAGAAAATTTTTGTGGCTCTAGCAATATTTTTAATGTATTTAACAAGTAATCAACCCCATTACAAACCCATTTGCTCCTCAATTTCCATCTCAGCCTCTAACAAGTTCGTCTATTAAGTCTTTCTTTTTTTTCTTAAAATCTAATTGATTTTTTATTAGTGTAAAAAAAACAGTTACATATTTCAAAATATATTGTCATAAAAGTCAGATATATCTGCTATAAATCTAATAATCCAGTCACAGAGCTTGTAATAAACTCAGAAAAATCTCTCGCCTAATTAGTTGTTGCCAGCAGGTTTTGTATATCACTTTTATTTATGAGTTGCAGACGATTTAGTTTGAGTGAGGTTTATTGGTCATGAGATTTGAGTTCAAAATTCATGAATTAAGCATGAAAACCACTCTATAGAATTTGAATGAAATTGTCCAAGGGTTCAAATTTCAGAGATAGAAAGGAAGCGACGATTAAAATACCTTTTTACTAAATTAAATTATAAACACAACATTCTCTACTTCCCATTTTTATTATATTTGCAAGCGACTGCTCGTATTCTGTGTCTCCTGTTCTATTAATGTATCATATCAGCGAAGGACGTTTTGATACTACTGTTGGCTCAGTAGATCCACTCTTCTCAAGTTCAGCCTGGGATGGAAGGGATGTGTACGTTGAAATGGAGGATAACCAATCAATTAGTTTGGAATAAAATAAAATGATTAATTTTATATATATATATATATATTAAATTAAATTAAATTAAATTAAATTGTAATTTGTTAAAATGATTAGAATGAGATCGAATATAAAATTTATTCATTATCAGTATAACATTAAAAAATTCAACAACTAATAAACCAAAGTATGCCAATAACTTAGAGTTGAATGTGCCAAAATCCACCATTCACAAAACTCTACGACAAAGAAATAGGTATAGGTTATGGATTACACTTCTATTTATGAGTTTACAATGTATATCCTTTATGACAACATTGAAAAATACATGATTGAATCTTCATGACATGGAATCGCACTTGTTGTTTCAGATATATATAAAAAGTAGGTAACTACGACCTGGTTTTGTTTCTTTGTCATAATGATGAAATGAAGGCTGTGTTGTTGGCTGCTCCTTTCCTTTCGTTTTCCCCTGGTCTGCTTGCTTTAGATTAAAGTTATGGGAGTATTTACAGATTTATCGTTTGTAACTAAGGTAGCATGTGTTTTTTCTTAAGAGGTCAGGTTTAAAACTAGAGAGATGGAGTATGCATGTTTTTCTACACTTAGCAGTCAAACAGTTAGTAGGTCCTTTCTCTCACAAACAAAAAAAGCTTCACACACCAATTCGATGTCTAGCTTGGCCATTACCTTAAAATTAAATAATAATAATAATAATAAGAAAGCTAGAACAGAAAGATGAGTAAGAGCAGAAGCAAAAATAACATAGGTATCTAGAATAGCAAATCCCGCAGATAAATATGAATACTAACACAAATATATTATGAATAGTGGGATATTCAATCTCTCATTGGTGTCATTCATAAGGTTCAGAGCTAGTTGGATTCACATAATAGTGCGCAAAGTGGGATACTCATCTCTGACAATTGTGTATTGATAAGGGTATCCCTCATAAGGCCAGTACCTACTTTCTGGATTAACATGATATAAAATTGTAGTAACTGTTGGTTGTTTGCACTTCCTCCATTTTCTTCTTAGCAGGGGGTTTCTTCTCCTCCATTTTCTTCTCTGACCCTTTTTTCTCTTCCTTCTTCTCTTCTACACTCAACAGCTCCATGTTGTACCCTCAATTTCCTCAGCTTTTTTTGGAAGACGCACAGGATCTCGCTTCTCCGACAACAGTTATCTTTTCCCTCCATCATATCCGTTGTAATAGAGTTCACTGAAACAGAGCATTCAAAGAATCAGTAAAGAAAAACATACAACTAACACATAGTAAATGTTATGGAAGATGCAGGAAATGGAGATTCATGCCTCCACATTCTACGACACCATTCATGGCTTTCGCTGTGCTTTTGTTCTCCCCCATGGTCGATTTAAACACCATTTTCTCGCACATTGAAATAGTGGTTAATTATATCTAATATAGAAATTTTAATCATTAACATAAGAAATTTTAATCATTAACATAAGAAAAAATTGGCTGTTAGTAGTTAGTAAGGGTTGCTTCACTTCTGTGATGAGTCAGTTTCAGTTTACATTAGAGAATTAGCCGATAATATCTAAAAAATTTAGATAGTTTAATTAAATTATGATAAATTTTCTCACGATTAAAAAACTAACTGAAAATATTTAAGGCATGGAAATATATAAAAATACCTTCATTTTGAATAGAGAATAGTTGCCTCTGCTCTAATCGAACAACACCAAATTACCTTACCAGACCTTCGGTGGTGTTTTTCTCGTATTCCAAAGACCTTGTGATGAGGTCCCAGTGGCTTCCATGAATAAATAGAAGCTTTGTAGTGTAAGTTCTTTGAAAATGCAATGAAGGTGTACTGTAAGTTCCTTGAAAATGTAATGTGTGAGAGAGTCACTTCTAAGTTCAGTTCCAAGAAGAGTCCAGGAAGGCGTAGAGTTCAGTGGGTGTTCATTATACCCATGTCCAGATGCACCGCACCATGGAAGTTGGAGGATTGAAATAAAAGATTCAGATGGGACAAGCAGGGAGACAATGTGTTCCATTAATCTCAATATAATGAGATATACCTCCGTACAATAGCATTTCAGGCCTTGAGAAAAAAAGGTAAAATAATTTTGAAAAGGTAATAATGAAAAGGAATTTTGATCACAATCCCGTAGACGGAATTTTTGATACTTCATAAATTAAGAAAAAAATAACTTTTTTCAGTACATGTCCGCATATTTTTGTAAAGCTAATAATGAAAAGGAATTTTGATTGGAATCCACTAAAAGGAATTTTGATACTACGATCGGGGTGCCAAGTGGCCAATGGAGATAGATAGGTGGAGAATGGCTTCGCAACTAGAGGCACGTGTTGTGTCTGTGCTGTGTTCGATCTTCACTCATTAAACCCTGCAATAGATGTTGATGGTACCATTGCATGGTGGTTTATTATGCTTTTTTGCGGTAAGTCAACTAACCATGTTAGAGGGACATGGGAAATAGCAGACGGGGAGGTTTAAGTAATAAAATAGTTCTAGGCAAAGAACATTCCCTCCGGCAACAAATCTTATGGAGGAGTAGAAGGAAAAGCTACAAGTCACGTTGGGCCAATTTTACAACTATCGCGGCCTCAAGTTCATTGCTATGTTATGGCTATGGTTATCGTCCTTGTCATTTTACCCTCGCATGATGAAATCAATGGAAATAGTTGGGGTATAGGAAGGGTAGAAAATATGCATTGTTACTATTTTGGGAAGGGTAGAATACATAACGAGTCGGTTAACAAGTACCGGTATTTAACTTATGGCAATGACTTTGCCGGGAGCATGTCTATCTCTTAGCCGGAAATTAACCCCTATTTTAGAACACCCCGTAGGATTATGAATATTAGTTTTGCTCTTTCAATGTGTCTCAAATCATCCTTGCCATATCTATGTCACCATGAAATCTTTGACAACCAATCTCAACTAGCATGAAACCTTAGTGCATGGAACGACAAGGTAAACCGGATGGTGTATGTCATTTTACCTCCGCGCATCATGGCCGTAAATTTTAGGATTTGGCTCGTCATTTCCACTCTTTAGTTCTCTCGTGAAGTTTGTAGAAAGGGATATTAGTAGGAAAGATAAGCCTAGTCGGGCTGCCAACCATTGAGGATCCCGGTCACTTTAGTTTATTTACATGTCTTTGCAATACGAAATGCATGAATATCTTCATGTCTTACTACACAATGGCGGGGCGACTCATTGAATTTCCCGGGTTATTTGTTTATAATATTACACCATCCACAGTGCCCTCTCACAAAACTTTACAGGTATATTCCAACAAGTGGTTCGAGATCCTCACGCGGAGGAAAACAATAGTGAAAGGGCAATCAGCGAAAGAGAGAGGTCAAATGACAAAGGAAAGAAAATGCTATCGCAAAACATGGATGAGCCCAAGTAAGTGAGGCGAAGGTCGAAGAAAGAGATAATGGATAATCTCTTCGAAATTTACTCAGCCGACAATCCACCGCAGATTCGAAATGTAATTCAAGGATGGGAGATAGAAAGTAATAGTAAGGAAGAAGATATTGAGGCCCGGGAGGAAAACATGGATTTTGTTGTTGACCTCGGGAATAGGAGAGGGCGACTATCTCTCTTCCATCAATCCATTCACACATATTGGACTCGAAATGCGTTCTAGCTAAAGCTATGCAAAGATTATAGGAAAATGAAGGCAATCATGTAGTGGTTTCAATATCGCAGAAATCAAAAAAATTAATCCAGGATATTAGGGTGTCACAAGATCATGCCACCGCTCACATTGCCGTAATTGAAAGACAGCCTTTCAACAGATGCAACAGTGGACATGCCGGGCTCTACAACAGAAAATACCCAACACCAATAGACTCATCCGATGGTTAAATTAAGATACTCTAAGTTAATATGCTTTTTATGATAGCTTTTATTTTTCATGTTGTTTAATAGACTTTGAAGTAAACAAGAAAATGGCCATAGCAGGGGAGTAGACAAAAGAAACAATTTCAATTTTGGATGGCATTTAATGATTTAAGGTGTCCAACAGACTCGTTTCCTCGCAGCGAGTTGAGATCACCAAATGTGAATATGTTGCAACTTGCTCTATCTTTTGGAAAAACAAAAAAATGGTAAGAAACTACTAAATTTACAAATAATAATAATAATAATAATTAAGAAAAAAAAATCTTTTTTAGCATATTTCTTATATGCCTTGTAAGTTTA
Source organism: Pinus albicaulis (assembly GCA_034641835.2). Taxonomy (NCBI): domain Eukaryota; kingdom Viridiplantae; phylum Streptophyta; class Pinopsida; order Pinales; family Pinaceae; genus Pinus; species Pinus albicaulis. Next base: position 236,940 of record JAXQQM020076682.1, on the reverse strand, counting down.
AGTTAGGTACCGATAAGAACTTCAAGTTTAAATAATGTAGCAATAGGAGTTTTGTTCATGTGGGATTTAGTTTTTACAAATAGATTTTATGAAGCATACGTTAAATTTTATTATTTTTTATTTTGTATATAAATTTATAATGTAACATACACTGATAACTTCACATGGAAATGCATGAGTTAATTTTTTTTTATACAAGTTGCCCACAGGTAATTATCCAAATCACTATTAAATATTCCTTACTCATCATTACATAGAATGTTCACTGTTCATAGTGAAACCTTAGTACAAAGATAGTAAGTTGTTTAACCATTAACAACTTCTATTATGGTACATTAACATAAAACCGTATGAGATACCTTTGCATTCATTTCATTATTCATGTAGTCATCACATACTTGACATTATGAATATCACAACAAGAAAGGAATCAACATTATCAATTTGACACAATAATTAATCACATCATTGAACACCAATATACTCCCGGAAACTCCGTAGGGTGAAAACCAACAACGTTTAATTTTATTATTAAACGCTCGTAAGGGTGTTCAACCCTCACTCAATGGCTTATAAGGGCAAAGACCATCCCTTAACCATCCTTATAAATCTTACAAAGAAATATACAAATATCTAGCTTAAAGCCATTATAATAAATAAGATAGCATTTACCCACTAATCTTTATATCCGTATAACTTGGTGTCATGGATGTCATACAACCGACCATCGTACATTGGATCATCCTGCAGACTCGCACTTATCTCGCATGAACCATAATCATTTACCTCGCCACCAGTGTTAAGCATAATATTTCCTTTATAAATGTCACCATTATTTCCATGCTAATGATGCCTTCAACATACATTGATGTCAATATTCATAAAGTATTAATCAAACATTTCATAAATCCATACTAGAGAAGCTTCTCCATCTACTCATGTATATTCATGACATGAAAGTAAAATACCTTGACATTCTCCCTTTAACAACACATACCGCATATGTGCTAGTTATAAGTTATCACATTAACTAATGTTTCTCTCGCATAAGCACACATTCCCGCAAGACAATAGGTACATCTCCCAAGATTTTCTTTAAAAGAAACTGATACATTAGTTACGATATCCGTGCATGCGATTTACATAAATTTAATCCAAATAATTAACCCTTAAGCTATTACTTTTGGTGCATGGAAAGAAAGCTAACATAACCAATGTTTGCTCCCATGCATGCAAATGCAAATAGATTCCAAAAGAGTCTTCCCAAAGGAATTCTTACACAACGAAGCACATAGCTTTTCAAAAGAGTCTTCCCAAAGAAACGCTTAACACAAGAGAACATGCAAACACATATTTCCTTTTTCGAGGAAATATAACATAATAGACATGTAAAGACATGGTTTCTTTTTTCATAAAACTAATGGAATAAAGCATAAGAATACATGTCCTATTCTCCAAATGTTATACCAACATTACCCATATATATATTTCAATGAAAGAAAAACATTACTTTAGTTTTCATATATGTAATTCTTCTTCTTTGACAAAGAATGCTTTTCCAACGTAGGATACCAAAACATGTTATCATTTCCCACATATAAATGTATATTATTTCCAATGAAATCTAATACAAATATTGCATGAATATACATGATCTTATTTTAGAAGAAACTAACGTAAACTAACATAATGGTTCGTTAGCATAAAGGTACTCACATATTTTTTCCTAAAGATTAAGATAGCTCATTATTTATTTTATCCATGCAAATAGCATATTCATAACAAAATGGCTATATTTGCACAAGCAAGACCTTATCACAATAGCTCTTATTAATGTACGTAACACAAATTCCCTTCTTGGAATACACATCATTAACTATTCTTTTCATATAAAGATATACATAATTATTTCTCCAAAGAAAGTTAACATACTTAGTTTTGTTGCCTTTATACTTGTAGTTTCACATGCTTCCCATTTCACGGAATGACCATAGATGACCATATTATATGCATAAAACCCATTCTTGTTTTTGTGTAAACAAGATTCATATGCATATTTTATAAAGATAATCTTTATTTTTTCATTATTTCCATGCAAAAAAACTCCTATCCAATCTTTGTGCACTCATGCGTACTTTAAATGAAAACATAGGTAACAATTGCACCCAAATTTATGGAAACCCTTCCAAGAAAATTCATCTAACTAAATTTTATCTTTTATTTTTCACCACCCATGAGAATATATGACTAATTACCCTCTTTATTCTACATTCATTTTCAAGAAAATAACTTGGATTTCTTATCATTTCATTTTCACTAAAATAATCTTAGATTTCTTATCATTTCATACACCTGTACAAAATCTCTTTTAAAAAAAACAAAAATCTTATATTTTATTACATAAAATATATGTATATGTATATATATATATATATATAAAGACAAGCATATTTACTTATCTTATCTTTTACTACTGCATATATCTTTATAAAAGATTAACATAATGGAAATCTTTATCTACACACACTAATATATATATTTTTACATGCACTTCTTTCCAAGAAAATAAATTAGCTAATAATCATGCTTACCTCTCGCCAACGTTTTTAATAATAACTCCTACTATGCCATAATAGTGCCAAGAATCTCTCACTATTGTATATTGTTGGACCAACAACCACAAATTTCTCTCGAAATTATAGAATTACATTATCATAAATTTCAAGATAACTTACCGTGTTACAATTACCATGAATTTAAATATGCCTTACTATTCACGATGGCCACAACGTGGGATCGAGGTTGGAGAGAATCAATGCAACTAGTGTTTTCCAAAAATCGTATGATTCTCCCTCTTGATATGCACATATATGTTTCAAGTGTTTGTGGCCATCAAAAATGTGAAAACCATCACGTGGTTAGTCGTTCTAGGGAGGTTCCTGGTAAACTTATCTCTCACACGGAGCATCCGTGCAAAGACTCGCCACCCGGAGCGTCAACATCCCTCATAACCATAATGCATACGCCATCCACGTGGAGCATCAACATCTCTCATAACAATGATGCATACGCTACCGTGTACGTACTCTGTAACGAAATCATAGCCTTATAATTCAACACATGTGTCCGGTTTGCACTTGATACTAACCTCCCAACTATGCCTCTAGTAAATAATGAATACCCATAGTTTGTTATCAAAAATTTGTTTTACATCAAATCGATTCTTGATTTTCTTGATTAAATAATTAAAATAAAAATAGATTTACCATGTGTAATTACGTAGGTCTCTTACATATAATTTTTAATCAAATAAAATATTTAGTGAGATGAAATTATTTAGTATGGGTTATTATAAATATAATAAAATGTTTGTATAGAATTTTTTTTATAAGATTTTTTTTGTTTTTTTTATATAATTTTTTTCTTTTTCAAGCAAATTCATAAGCTTTAGCTATATTAAGTAGTTTATATGAGTTATTTGTGAAGATCATTTATTATAGTGTAGTAATCTGCTCTCTCCATTATAATAGTAGTTTGAAAGCTAGCCAGTCACAACATCCAAAAAAATCTATAAGGCAAAGTCGTTGTTCATTAAGGTTGTTTTTTTTCCATTTTTGTTATTTATTTTCTAGTCATTTACTCACTGTCCAAAATAGTCTTTTTTTCTAATCTATTGGAGAGTCATTGCTACCACCATGAGCCCATTCATTATAAGGAATTCTCACCATACGTCATGTTGTAGCTACTAGAATCCCCGCCAAATTTTTTCCTATATTCTAATTTTGGAGCCTTCAATGGTCTTGTGAACTATTGTTTTAGTTGCTTAAGTCATCCTTAGTATTATTTTCAAGTGTCAAGTCATCTTCTAGTAATCTCAAGTTTCACAACTTCTTGTTCTTACATGCCTAGCTTGTAGCCCCTCAATTGAGTAATTCAAGACCACAGTGACTCCTTCTCAATCAAAATTGTACACTCCCTTATGGTAGTGATTGTGCATGCGTTGACGTAGGGATTGTGAAATCCTCTATGCTAGTGAGTTGTGCAGCCCTCCTTATGATAGGAAACTACGCAATCTCTTGTGTCGCTTAACCGCACTAGCCCCTTGTGCCAATGAACTACGTCAGCTTTCTAGAGATCATCAATCGCGCACTTTCCGAGGATAGACAATGAGAACTCCCTATGGATAATCGATGCACATCACTTGTAGATAGTGTGGGAACACTTTCCAAAGTTAGCACTCGTTACAACCGGCAATTAACTAACTCTAGATCCTAGATTTCTAACATGCATGTGCAAAACCCTAACCCTAACCCTATATCTATGAGTGCTCACCTATATAATATCTCATAGCTCATTCTCACACTCGTCTTTGGAGCTCGCACATGTCTTGAGCACAAGCGAGATTTTGGTTGCATGTGCGTCACTATTTAAAGGTAAGTTTCGTAATTATCACTTTCATTCGCTTTTAGTTTTTTCTTTTATCGATTTGCTTTTGTAAGTGTCCTTTTTCGTGTTTTTTTTTCATTACAAGTGTCAGTTTTGATATATTTAGCTTTTACATGTGTTTTTTTCTTTCTTGCATGCTTCTTTTCTAGTGCAATTTCACATTATGATAATATTTGCAAATGAGTCTATTTATGCATGTCAATCTTCTCACAATCCTCATTACTTGTTACTATTCAATACTTAGTTGAATTATGAGAAAATATGTTTCTCCATCACCGTAGTCGTGCATTGCTCCCTTCTAAGAAGCAGTATATGAAGCCTTGTTCTCTCGCCGATTCAACATGCACACCTCCCAATATTTTCCTCACTTCAACTCTACATTGCGCAAATATAGTGAGCAATGGTTTCATCCTCGCTCACTCGATTTGCAAAAAACTCAATCCCCCGGTTGGAAATGGACATTTCTCACTTAAAACTAGTAACATGCACCCTCTCCATTGTTGATGTGAAATATAATGTCAAGGGAACTTCTCTCTCAAAGAATCGTGCATTGAAAATTCGTAAGACTCGCTCCTTCAATTTTTCCTCTCGTTGACCAACATGTGTAGTTGTTCGTCTCTATCATTTCGTAGTGTGTACTTCTAGTGATAATTTTGGGTCACTCTTGCCTCAATTTTACCCCCTTGGGCTCAGTGGCTTTCGTAATCCTCACTCTCGATGATTGTTTGTTGTGTTTGTTAGCTTGATAGAATATGAGATTATCTCAAGAACTAACTTTGTGATTCCATGAGTGCATCTCCACTTCTAGGTGTTGTCACTCAAGAGTTTATCGGCCTTACATCCTCCACTGACATGATGCCTTTAGTTACAAGACACGCACCAATTAATGAGGCCATTGAAATAAGTGTTGAAGGTGTTGGAGAAAGTTCTAGATCAAGAGAAACTATCTTGGTAGATACCGTGTATTTTGTGGATAATACCACTACTATATCATGACTAACCATAAAAGATGCTTTCAACAAGAAAGAGTTTCCAAAGGATTTAGAAGACAGTGAAATTTACATTAATGTTAAGAGATCTAAGTTTCCACAAAGTTGCTTGAAAATATAAGGGTGCTACCATGTGAAGAAGTAATCATATGGATATTTTAGGGTCTAGACTCCAAGAACATGACTCTAAGCAAGGTGAGTGGGGAAGAGCTCACGACATATCATCCACATGATCTACATTCATACTACAACCGCCGAGGCCGTAAGAGTATCTCGAATTCTTAGTATTATGTAGTTTGGACTCACTTGAAAAGAAAGGATGTCATCAAATCATGGTGGCAGGAACCAAAAAAAGATTCGCCAAAAGATAAAAAGGGGGTCTACAGGATAAAATCATTAAATAAGGTTTATCATTACCTTATGGCAATGTGTTCGAGAATATATGGATGGGAAAGCACCTAGTTTTGTGAAGAAGGATGGATATATATGCTTTACTTGGTGGTTAGAGAAGGGAAGATCTTCAAAAAGTTGGATATACTTTTCGCAACAACCGCATATTAATATGACAAAGGTGAAGAATGATGCAGTAACGTAGGAAAAGTTGGTTATTTATGTTTGCATACATGTTGGATGAAATATGCACTAGAAATGAGTTTCTAGCTATATAGTGGAATTGTACTCAACAATCCCTCTCTCGTCAACATATGTTGCAAACTAATTTCAAAAAAGAAGTGGAGAAGAGGATTGCTCTTCACAATATTACAAATTAGTTAAAATAGATTACATTAGAAACATCAACAATAAATGAATATTGTGTAACTGGACTAAACTGGACTAATCGAAACCGAACTCGACACTTGACCGAGGGTTTCGAAACCTAGCAAGTGGTTGCGATTACATTCTTTAACACTCACCTTTAATTACAACCACATAAAAATTTAATTCAGATACTTGTTGTTCTATGTCTTAGCAAGGCTTACAATTTAAAAAATTGACTTCAACTAGATTTAGTTTTCTTCTTCTCTTTTTCCAAATTCTATAGGCTCTAAATTGTTTTAGATTTTTTCGCTTTGTTGTATCCTTGAGAACTCCGTCTTCATTTGTCGGTGTAGGTCTTCTATTGTTCTAGATCGTCTAAGCATGTCCTAGACTTCTTCAAAAATTGACTTGTATGTGGGTCGTCGCCACATATTGTCTTTTGTAGTGCGCTTTTCATCATCAATCTCGCGTAACATAAGATTAGAATAATATCTTATTTCTTCAAAACTCCAATACTCGAAAATTTCATTGACATGTTCATCATGCATGTCATCTTCATCATTCATACCTACATCTTCTCGTGTAGATCTTATTTAGACATGGTGTTACAAGCCATGTTTCAATAAACTTTAACTCGTCTTCATAATCAACGTGTACCCGCACACTTGAAATCAATGTTAGAATTAAAAATATTTGCAGAGAGTGCTTTCTCCCTGTTGCACTTGCTTTTCTACTTCCCTCTTCTTCTGTCTCTGCTTTCTCGCTTTCCCTTTGCGTACTGCTTTTTGCATCCGTCATATTTGTTTCGTCTTTGTCTTTATCTTTGTTTCTTCTTCACTAACTTGCGTCGCCGCAAACATGTTGTCTTCCACTAACCGAAGTGGGGTTATCTCACCAAATAGCCTCATGTAAATATCATGTTTTTGTTGCATCATCTACAACCACCATCATTAGCCAAAAATTCATTATCAAAGTTTACGTCAACAATATTAATCACCTAGATTTACCATATCATCAAGCAAAATCCATTGTCGGGTTCATCATATCCTCATCATCAAGGTCTATTGCTGGAATCACCATATCATCGACAAGGTCCGTTGTCGGATTCATCAAAACATCATCAACAAGTTGTGTTGTCTGAATCATCAAATCATCGTCGAGCAAGTTCTGTTGTTGTATTCGTCATATCTTCATCAGAAAGCCATGTTGTCGGTATCATCAAATCTTCGTCCACTTGTAGTTGTGTACAATGGGGTTCACAAGCATCTTCGTGCTCTCTCTCTCGCTACTTTTGCACTTTTTTCGCAGACTTCATCCACCTGCACGAGCACAGTGGAATTCAACGAAAATCTTCATCTCGTTTTAGATTTGTCGCTACAGCATCCACCTTGGTTTTCAACTTCAATGCTCCCCTTGTACCAAAACATCTCTCAAGGATATCCCATGCCTCCTTGGTTATCTTGGCATCCGAAATCGAAAGGGATAATGTTGTCATTGACAGATTCTTTTTATGCATTTTAATGCATAGGCATCTTTTTTTCCTTCTTTATCTCCGCATCTAAAAAGATCTCGAACATCTTCTCGTTTTTTGCTTTAACCTCTTGGATTTTCCCATTGTTGAGTGTTGATCGTGACTCAACAAAAAAAAATTCTTGCAAACCTCTTCTTCAAAAATATTGCAATACCCACAATCAATTTAAGATTTCTTTTACTTTGGGAAAAAAAACTTTTCATTCACGTTTTTTTTAAAGACTTTCAAGAACATCCCTTTCTTTTTACGAGCCCCTTCTTCCTTTTTATAAACTCTTTACAAATTTAAAAGTTTTTTAAAAAAAACTTTAATAAAAATCTTTTTTCTTCACATGGGCATCCTTACCTTACGCTTTAAAAATACTGTTCTATATGTTTCGAATGAAATACTTGAAAGTTTTAGTGAATCGACTTAATGCGAAACCCGAGTAGTGAATACATAGATTTGGATTTCTAAAAATACCTTAACACAATTTCTCCACTCTAGACCCCGTTTTCGAAAAAAAATACCTTCGTATGAATTTTCTTTGGTAAATGACATTAACGTGGTGCTTCACCTCCGCACCCGCGTGGGTTTGAAATCCATCTAAGTGACCCCTTTTTAATGCAATTCTTTAATCTTCCGGGGTGTATTATAACGTTGAGTGCGCTTTTATCAACAAACTCGAGTTGCGTTAGTAATGAACCGGATAACTCCCTTGGTCGCGTTAATAACGTTGAGCCTCCAATAAACAAAGGTGTTAGTGCAATAATTTTTTTTTCTGCATTCTTCTCGAAATGACCTTTGAATTGCTTTTTCTCGTAATTTGTTTCTCCAAATGCTTTCACTGCCTTTGCCCGGATTTTTTCATTCTTCTTCTGTTTCGCAGGAGGCGTCTTCAACTTTCCTCAAACTTCCGTAGCTCTATCAAAGAGTCTTATGCATGCTCGCTCTCCTCTCTATTGCTCCAACTTGGCTCGTTACGTCGCTCTCCCGAGAGGCTTATGCAAACTATTTCGATACCATGACACAAATTGAAAACCGAAAAAGAAGTGGAGCAGAGGATTTCTCTTCATAATATTACGAATTAGTTAAATAAGATTACGTTGGAAACATCACCAATAAATGACTCGTAGTGTAACTAGATTAAAATCGACTAATCGAAACCGAATCGGACACTTGGCTCGACGCGTTTCGACACTTAGTAGGTGGTTGGGATTACATTCTTTAAAAAAACTTAGTTATTTATGTTTGCATACATGTTTGATGGAATATGCACTAGAAATGAGTTTTCTCGGCTATATAGTGGAATTGAACTCAACAATCGCTCTCGTCAACATATATTGCAAACTACTTTCAAAATTCAATTACATGGGAGTTTATGACAGATTAGTTGAGCACTTCTTTGTTTGTGCTCTATCAAATGATCTTTGAAGAAGAGGCCCCCTACATGACTGATCAAGCAAAAGAAGCAAGTTACGGAAATGGAAGATTGGTTCACTTCTTCTACGGCACCTATCTCGCAGTCTTCAAATCCCAAAAGACACTACGTTTCTTCTACGAAGTACGTGATCGATAAGTGGGTCATGTAGGAGATCAAATATCAACTTTGCTCAGACCATCACGCATTTTGCGAAGAAGAAGAAGTCACCATGGCCTCTCCTTTCCCCGACAAGTGGGGTCTTATGAGCTAAATATTCTCAAGGCAACAGAAGAAAAATTTGAAGAACTTACGTGCCTCAGAGTCTGGTGAAATGATTTTTTCATAGATATGACCCCATGGGACTATGCAAACAATATTTTCCTAAGTTGCATTTTTCCTAGCCATATGTTTCTATTTCTCCGGAAGATGAGGAGAAGATGTTTCTATTTCTCTCGAAGATGAGGAGAAGATGAGGAATTGCTACAATGATTCCAAAGTAACTAGGTCATGTGATGAGGTGGGCCCTTCTAACACAATTCATGTACCAAGACATTTGTTTTAAGAACTGTAACGAGGTGGAAGTGCTCACTCAAGATAGAGTTGTCAAGCCAAAGAGGAACATCACTCTTGATCTAGAAGAAGAGAGGAGCAAAAAATTTAAAGCAGATCCAAACACCAAAGGTGTTATTGAATCGTAGAGGAAAAAGAAAAAGCTTAGAAAAAATCATAGATAAAATGAGAATAAGGGTAGAAAGAGGAAGAAAAATAGGAAAAAAACATAGTAAAATTAAAGTTATGGAGAAGAATTAAGAATAAAATTACTTTATAAAATTAATTTGTAAAAAAAAATCAAAACTCCCACCAAAAAACCTAAAAATTTACACATCATTCTCTACTTCCCATTTTTTCTAATAATATTTACAAGTGAACTGCACGTATTCTCTGTCCCCTGTTCTGTTAATCTATCATATCAACGAAGGACGTTCTGATATTACCGTTGGCTCAGTAGATCCACTCTTCTCAAGTTCAGCATGGCATGAAAGGGATGTGTAAAATGTAGGATAATAAATCAATTAATTTGAAATAAAATAAAATTGTTAATTTTATGTTGTTAATAATGGTCTTTTCTTTAGTAAATTGGTAATTTGTTAAAGTGATTTGAGTGAGATGTAGTGATTTGAATGATGTAGGCTTCCAGGAATAAATAGATGCGGTGTAGAGTCAAGTTTCTTGAAAATGCAATGGAGGTGTTCTGTAAGTTCCTTGAAAATGCAATCTGTGAGATTCGAAGTTAAGTTCCGGGAAGAGTTCAGGGAAGGCACAACATTTAGTAGGCGTTAATTGTACCCATGCCCAGATGCACTGCAAGCCTCAGATAAAAGACAGATGGGACAAGTGGGGAGACGACGTGTTCCATTACTCTCAGTATAGTGCAATGTTGGTCAGCACAATAGCATTGCAGGCCTTTCAGAAGAAGAGATATAGATGGGACAATCAGAGGGACCATTTATTCCATTAGTCTCACGATGGTCAATATTTGTCAGTGTTAGTGTCATACGTACGTAGGTCTATGCAAATTTGTGTATACTCGTGAGATTTGTTGTTTTTGTACAGTAATGTTTGTACTTCTGTGGATCATATATTTTGGAAATATTTATGTGGAGAGTAGATTTTGGAATATTTCTATAGCTATAGAGGATGGACACTGGCTACTCTTTCCCTTGTTATTCCAGATCCTTCAAGATCCCCACGTGAATGCGTACTAAGACAGTGCTCCTTCCCAGACTCTTCCTGTAAATAGTGGAGAAATTATATTGCACCATTTTCCGAGAACTCAAGGAATACAACTATCTCTTGTTGAAGAATGTGAAAGCTTGTGCGCTGTCGCTATACCTCGTTTACGTAACTCATGAAACACAAAATATACACTAGTGGATTGAGGGATATCCTCTTGCTATGGTTGGAATTTCAAAACAAATCACTCATCAAATTGGATGGTTTTTTAAATCTTTCCTAACTAGTTTTCACAAGGAAAAAATTTTGAGGCTCTAGCAATATTTTTAATGTATTTAACTAGTAAAGCACCCACGACAAACAATTTAGCCTTAATTTCCATCCCTGCCTCTATTAAGTTTGTCTGATTTGTTTCTTTCCCACAATAAAACAACTAACCAAATTTTCATTAGTGAAAAAAAACCAGTTACATATTTCGAATTATATAGTTATAAAAGTCAGATATATCTGCTATAAATCTAACATTCCAGTCAGAGAGCTTAGAGTTTGTAATAAACTCAGAAAATGTCTGTCTAATTAGTTGTTTGCTAGCAGGTTTTGCATATCATTTTTATTTATGGGTTGTAGATGATTTGGTTTGAGTGAGGTTTATTCGTGATGAGATTTGAGTTCAGAATTCATAAATTGAGCATGAAAACCACTCTATGCCACTCAATAGAATTGAATTAAATTATCCAAGACTTCAAATTTCAAAGAGATAGAAAGCAAGTGATGATAAAAACACCTTTTTACTAAATTAAATTATATAAAAGATCTGAAACTCTCACCCAAAAAAAACAAAAAAAATTACACAGCATTCTCTACTTCCCATTTTTTGTAATATTTGCAACTGAACTGCACGTATTCTCTGTCCCCCTGTTCTATTAATGTATCATATCAGCGAAGGAAGTTCTAATACTACTGTTGGCTCAGTAGATCCACTCTTCTCGAGTTCAACATGGGATGGAAGGGATGTGTACCTTGAAATGGAGGATAATAAATCAATTAATTTGAAATAAAATAAAATTGTTAATTTATGTTATTAATAATATATATATATATATTTATATATACTAAATTGGTAATTTGTTAAAGTGATTTGACTGAGATTTCAGTATCAAATTTATTCACTATCATGATAACATTAAGAATTCAACAACTCACAAACCATTAATGCTTCAACAACTCTCAAACAAAAAATATGCCAATAACTTACAGTTGAAATGCACCAAAATCCACCAATCAGAAAACTCTATGACAAAGAAATAGATATAGGTGTGGATTACACTTCCATTTATGAGTTTATAATGTATATATTTTATGACAAACATTAAAAATACATGATTGAATGTTCATGACATGGAACCGCACTTGTTGTTTCATATATATATATATATATATATAATAGGTAAGTAGGACCAGGTTTTGTTTATTTGTGACAATGATGAAATGAAAGTTGCGTTGTTGCTTGTTCCTTTGCTTCCGTTCACCCTGGTATGCCTGATTTAGATTGAAGCTATGGGAGTATCTGCAGATCCTCCATGTGCAACTTAGGTAGGAAGTTAGAGCAGAGGGATGGGAAGGAGCAGAAGCAGAGGTAGCATAGGTATACAAAGCAGCAAATCCTGCAGATGAATATGAAAACTGACACAAATATATTACTAACAGTGGGATACTCAATCTCTAATGGATGTCGTTCATAAGGCCCAGAGCCAGTTGGATTCACATAATAGTGCACAAAGTGGGATACTCATCTCTCACAATTGTGTATTGATAAGGGCATCCCATCATAAAGCCAGTACCCACTTTCTGGATTCACATGATATAAAACTGTAGTAACTGCTGGTTGTTCGCTCTTTTTCTCCTCTGTTTTCTTCTCTGCAGGGGGGTTTCTTCTCCTCCGTTTTCTTCTCTGGCCCTTTTTTTCTCTTCCTCCTTCTCCTCCACACTCAGCAGCTCCGTGTTGTACCCCAATTTCCTCAGTTTTTTTTGCAAGACGCACATGATCTGCTTCTCCCACCACACTTATCTTTCCCAGCTTCATATCTGTTGTAATAGAGTCCACTGAAACAGAGCATTCAAAGAATCAGTAAAGAAAAAACATATAACTAACACATAGTAAATGCTATGGAGGATGCAGGAAATTGAGGTTCATGCCCCCGCATTCTACGACAGCTCTTCATGGCTTTCACTCTGCTTCTCTCGTCCCCCCATGGTCGATTTAAACACCATTTTCTGCACATTGAAATAATGGTGAATGATATCTAATATAGAATCTTTAAATCATTAATCCTACAAAAAACTAACTGCATGTATTGATAGTAGTTAGTGATGGCGGCCTGTATTATTGGTTTGACAGTAATGATAAGCTAATCTGCATTGACATAAAAAACTAGTAAAGGCTAAAACAACTAGTAAAGGCTATTTTCTACTGATTTAACAACTAAATTATAAGAAGTTTTTCATACTATTTAAAATAAAAAACCAAAAAACCAAGAAAAAAAACTGCAAGCAAAAGTAAAAAAAATTAAGACATGAAAATATATAAATATACCTTCATTCTGAAAGCCTATAGAGAATAGACGCTCTCTACTCTAATCCAACCACACCAAATTTGCCTAACCGGACCTTTGGTGGTGTTTTCTGTATTCCACTGATCTTGTGGTCGCAATACGTAAAAGGAAAAAACTTTTGGAGTATGATCGCAATACGTAAAGAGCTTTCTGAGTACATGGCCTGTTAAGTTTTAAATAATGACGTAAAAGGAATTTTGATATGTTATGAGATTAAGAAAAAAGAACATTATGAGTACATGGCTTTTTTAAGTTTAAATAATGTCGTAAAAGGAATTTTGATGAAAAAGTGTTGAGCTATTAATCTTAGTGTCCGTTAGGTTCGGCTTAGGATTCATTACATTTAATTTATTGTCCTGCTAGGTGTCATGGGTAGTTTAGTTTTACTTCGTACTTTGCTTTTACTCCAGCCATTTATTGTTGATGTTTCCAATGTATTCCTATTTAACTATTTCAGTAATATTGAGATGAGCAAACTCTCTCGTTTCCATTTTACTTTTCAGCTTTCTCAATTATTTTCATGGTATCATAGCAACTCAACACAAATGGAAAGTCTATCGCCTTGATGTAAAATCTGCCTTCCTAAATGGTATATTACAAGAAGAAGTTTATGTAGAGCAACCTCTAGGTTTTGAAGTAAAAGGACAAGAGCATAAAGTATATAGATTGAAGAAATCTTTATATGGTTTGAAACAAGCTCCAAGAGCTTGGTACAAGCCACATCGACACCTATCTTATCAAAAGTGGTTTTTCCGTATGTGCCCATGAACCCACTTTGTATACCAAATCTCATGAAGGTAAAATTTCTTTATTGTACACTTTTATGTAGATGATCTTCTTTATAGAGGAAATATGATGTCAGAAGATTTAAAAGTAGCAATGCAAGCAGAGTTTGAAATGACAGATCTAGGAGTCATGAAATATTTCTTTAGGAATTGAAATTCACCAATTCGATAATGGCATTTTTGTTGGTCAACAAAAATATGCCACCGATATCACTCAAAAGTTCGTAATGACCAATTGCAAATTAGTTGATACACCAATTTCTTAAGGTACCAAACTCAAGAAAGAAGATGTAGCACCATTTATTGATTCCACATTGTATAAAAGCCTAGTTGTTAGTTTGTTGTATCTAACTTCAACTAGACCGTATATTATGTTTGCAAGCAAGTTTTGTCTCCAGAGTGTACACAAATACCAAAGCTTACTCATTGGGTCAAAAGTTGCAAAAAGGATCTTAAGGTATATTGCGTAGACTATAGACTATGGTTTGTTTTATACACATTCTCGAAAATTGTTCACTTTCAGAGTTATACAGACAGTCGATTATGCAGGGAGTTTAGATGATTGCAAAAGTACCTCGTGGTATGTTTTTTCATCTTGGAACAAATCTGATTTCATGGGCATCCAAGAAACAATCGATCATTTCAATATCTTTCGCAGAGAGCGTAATATGTAGCAAAGAAATACAACATATACTTGTCAAGCAATATGGTTGAGAAGATTACCGAAAGAAATTTCGTATATTCGTAAGGAGCCAACTCCAATTCACCGTGATAACAATTCAGCGATTTCTTTATCAAAAAAATCATGTTTTTTCACAAAAAGAGCAAGCACATCGACACACGTTTTCATTTCATTCATGAATTTGTCAATGATGGGGACATCACACTTTGTTTTTGTGGTTCCAAAGATCACTTGCGTATATTTTCACAAAGCCATTGGGAAAGAATGTATTTGAATTTCAAAGAGAAAAATTAGACATTGTTAGTGCCTCCACTTGTAACAATGGAGATTAAGAGGGGATGTTGAGATATTAATCTCATTGTCTCATAGGTTCGCTAGGATTCATTACATTTAATTTCTTGTCCTGCTAGGTGTCATAGGTAGTTTAGTTTTTACTTCGCTTTTACCTCGCTCATTTATTGCCGATGTTTCCAATGTATTCCTTTTTAACTATTTCGTAATATTGAGATGAGAAACTATCTCGCTCCATTTTACTTTTCAGTTTCTCAATTCTTTTCAAAAAGAACTTAAGTTTAAATGATGTAGTGTTAAGGTTTTTTTGTTTGTGTGCGATTTAGTTTTATTAAGTCTTAAATATTACGTAGTTTAAATTTATTAAAAAATATATATATGGCTTAAACTTATTCAAGACTGGTTATTGTATATTTTTATAAAATCTTTTTATGAGGGCACAATAAAGTATCGATTATAGATTGTTGTTTGTCTTTAGGGTTTTAGAAATGCGAGTAGTCTTTAGTGCGACTTTTTGAAGGCTTTTACTATGGTTTTCTTCCATTGTAATTTCTCTAAAATCAGGGCAGAATTTATTGAAAAGAGAAGTTTGATTGCTAACCTTGCACAATGGAAGTGCCCTAGGGGTTTTTGAGGGTGCTTAATCCATATATATAGTCAAAAAACCAGTTTAAATAACAAAAACCAAGATTTTACCTCAATTTTTTTCACCGGGATTCCAAAGACTCAAAACTCCAAAAAGTTGCATTAAAGAGAACTCCTTAGAAATGTATTGGAATGAACATTATCTTTTGATAGTGGAAAGCAAAATTATTTTGGATCATAAAGTTACTCCGCAATCATTATGCATGGTGAAGTATTTTCATTTAAATCAAATTATTTTAATAAATGTAGAATGAAAAGTATTTATATCCTAACAACATAAATATTAAATAATATACATCTTAAAAATATGTATGAAAAACGTACTGTCCGAGACTATTAATAAAAGGTTAATTGAAACTGTATAAAAGTAAAATTTTATTATTTATTTTCTTGATTTTATTAACCTAACAATGTTCTACATCCTTTGCGTCTTTCTGTAGCGAAACTTTTTTTCAGAGAGGTTATTTTTAAAACACAATGTGTACAACGTAAAAAAATCTGGTACAGATGACGTCGCTAAATTCCGGAAGATGTTAAAATAATGGGCAGTAAAAATCTTAATTCTAGTCGTACAGATGACGTCGCTAAATTCCGGAAGATGTCAGTAAAAATCTTACTTCTCGTCATACAGATGACGTCGCTAAATTCTGGAAGATTTTAAATTAAGAAGTTGTCAATCCAGCATATGGAATAGATTTTTTTATTTTTTTATTTTAAGTTTTGTCGCTGGAATTTGGTAAAAAAAAATTCAAAAAATCAGGTAGTTGGAGTGTTTCAATTGCATTTATTCAGCGCTATCAAAAACTCTTACATCACCCAAAATACTAAAGTTTAAAAACTATAAACAAGATTCTGATAAATCTTTGCTAGATTTTTTTTAAATCTTTACCTAAAATTCTAGACTACTCTATTGCTTTTTTAGACAACGGCTTAAAATTATGGGCAGTATTCTCATGACCTGATTTTGGTATAATATAGAATAGAGCACTAATAATATTAATACCGTATTTTATGCCCATGATGAAGTTAAGAGACTTTGTCGTGATTAATGTCTATGTGGAAGTTTTTATTAGTGTAGTATATAGTATTGATTACTGAATTTGTTTGATGTTTATGTTGAAGTTAAAGAATTTGTATGATTAATGCCTATGTTCAAGTTAAAGACTTTGTGTGATAGCATATAGCATTAAATATCACTGTAATATTGTTTCTTAAGGTTAAAGATCTTGTTTGATATTGAAATTAAAGACTTTATGTTGAAGTTGAAGATTTTGTGTCATTATGATCATGATTTCTACGTTTTCGTACAATTTCTCCATATTTATTCTTGATCACTACCTTAATCAATACAAAGAAATTTTTTTTATAGTTTGAAACATGTGTCAACAAAGGACTATAAGAGTTTTGTAAATGAATTTTAAATTTCTATGTGAATTAAGATCTACCCTTGAATAAAAATGCACATATCAATTCAACCCAAGAATAGCATCAACTACACCTCTTCTTGAGAAAATTATCTATGTTTCACTTTTGAATGTTGACTCGCCTTTGTATTATTTCCTTAATGATCCTTGAAACTATTCAAAAGCCCACATTGCTCTTTACCACTAATCTCCTTAGTGTGTGCCATGTTCTTATTTTAATCCAACAATTTTTTTCTCATGTAAATCTAACCCATGTCATGTAGTTGAAAATAGTGTAGAAATCATTCAACAACATTTAAACCATTTTATCATGAAGAATGTAAGATCCCATTCATCACTATTAGAGAGTGGACTCTAAAACTTATGGACATAACATAGAGTCTTCACTCAAAGAACTAGACAACAAATACGTCCAATTTCACTAGATATCGATAAATCACTCGACAAAACCCTTTTGTTAAATCCTCCAAATATATTTTTCAAGTAAATAACTCCTCCTTTTATTAGATACCCTTTCCATACTCTCCATATTCTTGAAGGCCCATAAACAGTATCTCCCACTTTGCAATACTTACAATGCCATGGCATATGATGGCCCTCCCGAGGTGACCATTCTTACTTTTCTATAATGTTGTGGGGTAATGAAAAAAAATTTATCAAACATGGAATGCCCCCACAAAACATTGGCTTTTATGGTGTAATTGTGAGCTTAGTTTGAATGGTATGGATATGTTTTTACAAGGAATTGTAACTTATTCCAAGCCCTAGAGTGATCATACTTAGAATTTTATGTTGAAGATGTACATGAAAGTTTAAATGTGATGCCTTTGATATTTGACAATGTCAAAAATATGGTTATTTAAGAAATTGAATAAAGTTGTCTAACTCAGCTCATGGACTAGCTCATAAAAAGTTCAAATCTAATGATTGTTAGAGCATTAACTAGTTTGGTAATTCATTGATTGATGGTTTAACATTCCCTGATTATCAAGTTATTTTAATTCATTTCTTTTGTTTGCTCATGGACTAGCTCATAAAAGTTCAAATATAATGATTGTTAGAGCATTAACTAGGTTAGTGATTCACTAATTGATGATTTAACATTCCTTATTATCAAGTTCTTGTAATTACTTTCTTTTGTTTGGCACATATTTTGAATCCAAAGATCCGCTTATTTGACTTGAAGAGTAGGTGTCATTTACTTCCCATGAATTCCATATGATCCTTCTATAAAATTATTGCAATAGTTGATTGCAGTTTTATTCATTTTCATTTTCAATGAAGAGTAATACATGTGGATGTTTAGATCCATGTTTATTTCATGTTTGTCTTGGGGCCACTTCATCAAAATAAACATTGCCTCGTAGTATTACAAGTTTCATACGTGAATTCAAACATGGATACAAGGTTTCTTTGAAGGAGGTTTTGAATCGATGTGGATCACACATTATAACGCAAAAGAAAAAATCTTCATACCGTGTGTTTGCATATGTTGACATCGGATATTGGCTTGTATCATGTCCCGCCCCCCGTGCCACGTTAATAAAAATAGATTCAAAACATTGGGGAGGATAACTAGGAGATGTTTCCATTTCTAGATCGTATGCTTGATATTTTTAGTGACAACATCTCTCAAATATATTTGATGTATTAATGTCTCCCATTGTTTTGTATCTCGCAGTAGTAAGTGAAATGGAGATATTCATGGATTGGAGTTGTTTCCCCGCTTTGAAACGCATAAGACAACACCGATTTGTTTGCAAATCTAGAAGAATGTTCTGAATTTCCATGTCATTTCATTTTTTTTCTTAACAATTTTTCTCGCCATTTCGTAAGGCATTGGTTGTCTTTTCTTTACATATATCCTTATTCATTTGATAACCCATCCGCACAGAACATATTATCACTTTTCAAAGCACAAACCAAAGGTTTAATCACAACATAATTATTTGAACATTCGTGAGGCTCGATATCACAAAATCGGTTTTCCTAAAAAAAAATTATGCCAATCTTTCAACACACAATCATTGTGTCTCTCTTTCTCGTTATTTTCTTTTGACATGGGAGAGACTACCAAACAAAATTATTGAACAAACAAAAGGAATTTTTAGAGTGGTCTTGTTTCGTAACTAATTTCTTTTTTAGGTTTGCCTCGATACCCACAAATCGAGTGGATAATCTATTTCTGCCAAAAATAAAAATAAAAATTGAAACATCCGAGTTCTTATTTTTCCCTAATAAATTTTCCTCTTGTAAGTTTAACTAAATTTAACTAATTATCCAAGAATAACTTATCTCATATTTTATAAATACCACTAACTTATTTAAACATCACTCACTATACAACTTGGCTACATCTATCTTCCCTCTAAAGTAAACAAGGTAAATCTAATGGTAGTGAAGACTTGAACAATGCAACTCTCCCAATCTATATTCATAATTCAGCCTATTCTAGAGTCTCGAATTTCAGCTTGATCCTCTCAAACACTAAAATTTTATCTGTATATTCGACGAGCATAGAAATATGTGAAGACCGGTGTGTGTCACAAGTGCATGAAGTGGAAGTGTGATGTAGCTATATAAAAACTTCACAACCCTAATCACAAACACAAGAAACCCAATAGAGTCCTCATTAGATGCAAATTAAAATGGTTACTATCTGGGTATGCTAGTACTAACACTACAACATAAAGGGCGGTTTTAAGACAATATTTAAGACAATTTTTGGGTAAATTGTCTTAATTCTAGACAAAAGAAAACTCGGTGTATTGTCTTAAATATTGTCTTTAAGTGGGTGTCTCA
Source organism: Pinus albicaulis (assembly GCA_034641835.2). NCBI lineage: Eukaryota > Viridiplantae > Streptophyta > Pinopsida > Pinales > Pinaceae > Pinus > Pinus albicaulis. The sequence goes on along the minus strand of JAXQQM020076682.1, from coordinate 216,838 downwards.
AATTAAATTGTCTTAAAATATTGTCTCTATAAAGACAATATATAACACAAGAATTTTTGTTTCTCCAGAGGACAATTTCATTTTTTGTCTCCGGAGAGACGTGTTTCATTTTTGTCTCTCCGAGAGACAATAGTTTCACTATGACACAAAGGGGGGTTTTTAAGACAATTTTTGGGTAAATTGTCTTAACTTGAGAAAAAAAAAGAAACTTTTGTATTGTCTCAAATTATCGTTTTAAAAAAATTGTCTCTATAAAGACAATATATATTGCAAACATTATTGTCTATGTAGAGACAATATAAAACAATGAATCTAGAAAAACATCTCACCATTAAAATAAATCAATATAAAAGTATTTAATTAAAAAAATATACAATATCATTGAATAATTCATGTTAGGGTACATTGGAATTGAACTACCTAACCTCCCCGCATGGCAGTGTGCTCTTCCATTGAGCCAACACCCTTTAAAGAATTATGTGAGGAGTTATGGCAGTACCATGAAATTGTATAATAGGCATTGATTTTTAAAAAATGTTCAACACATAATGGCATAATCCTTGTAAAATATATAATCATGCAAGCCCTTATTTTTAACTTAATAAAAGAATAACTCAATGGAGTTAGCTCACTCGTGACACCCTTGTAGCTTGACTTGCACAAAAAAGATAATAATAAACAATAATCTACAAACAAATTAATCGAGCCATACAAAGAAAATTAACTAGAATTAGCACAAGCAATACAACCACCACCCAAAGAGCTACACCAACTTGCTAGTAGGAATCGATGACACATGTGATGTACACAACAAGCCATGTCTCGTATCGTCAACTCATTCAAGACAAATTAGGCACTCTCCTCATTCACCGTTACTAATTTATTTGACCACTTGTTCAATGTAAGATTTTGAAGGTACATAACTAGAATCTCCATTAACACACATTTGGCTTCCTAGAAGAAAATGCCTTGCCCACTTTTTTTTTAATTGTGTTATGAGCTTTATGAGTGGCATAAAGCATGGAGTGGCATAACACAATTAAAAAAAACTCTTCCTCTTTGGGGCTCAACATAATGTTTTTTCAATAAAAAATAATTTTACAAAGGATAATAAAAATCATTTTACGAAGGAAATTCTAAAGTAGAACTTACCTCATGACAAGAAAAGGATGTTCACAATTGGCACAACCTCAAATGAAATTCCATAATAGATGCATAATTGTGAAGAACTTTTGCCTTGTTCAACAAATTGATCAAATTGGACCTGTAAATAGAAATAAACACCATATATTTTTTAAGTCAAACAAAAATCACAATAAAAAAAAATGAATCAAAACTATTATTATATTTCCTTTCCATGGATTAGAGAAGTGTTTGCCTTTTATCTTCTATACAAAGCCGTATAAAATTCATTCTCACTTTAGTAAACTCACACTCAATCACTTGTACATCAAGTAGGGAGGAAGAACAAGAATGGGTCTGAATATTCATGAACAAACATTAGAAATCACTCAAAGGAACTAGACATCAAAAATCCAGATGAAAGCCCAATTCTACATTCATACCTTCCCTCCTTGCAGTATTGTTTTTTGTCCTTCGCAACGTCAAGGGACTCAAGTTAGCTTGAAATAATTTCAAACCACGTTCATCACCTTCCTAAAAGGGTTCTTGAATTAGTTTATACCACCCGGACACCACAAGGTATTCAATAACAAGAAAGTATCAATTTTTTGCTGAAAAAAAAACTAAATGAGGGAAAGGAAAAAACCGTACATGGTACCTGACTATCGAGGGCATCTAGTAGGCTAAATTTCACAACATTTATATGTGAAACCCAAGTGTAGATAATTTTATTTTATAAGCTGTAGAATAAATTTACGTTCAAGGAAGAAATCTATCCATAAATAAGGGCATAAGCAAACTAGTTGTGTAGACAATGCTCTTCAAAACATCTAGGTAGCAGTAAAAATTGCAAGGGCGTCAACTCATAGTTATTTTTTTCTTTGAAATTCAGATTCAAAGAGACTTCTTACACTAAAATGTAAACATGGAAACACATACAATAAAATATGGAGAAGGAAAGTAGCAGAAAATTTCGAGAGATGGGAAGGAAAACTACAACTACATTTGATTAGCATCAATTTATGGGTTGTTGTAAGCAAACTTTCGACATGGGAAGTAAAAATACAACTGCATTTGATGAGCATCAAGGTATTGCTTGTTGTAAGAAGTACAGAAACCGTAACTTACTAAAAAAGAATTAATTGAATGGATTCTGAACGTTAAGAGATGGAAAAAGAAAAATCAATTATTGAGGGTCGAATTCGGATACTCAACTTTAGTATCTAGATCTATCTAAAAACTCAAAGAAAATCTCGAAGACTTAACAAAATTTTTTGGATCAAGGCTCACAATGTAAATTTTATTCTAAATAAGTGACTTTTGCATTTAAAAATGAGAAAATAAATGATGTCCCTAGCAATGTTATTGCATCAAGGCATTAATACAACTACTAGAGGTGCATAAAAAGGTAGATAAAAATGATGCTTAGTCAAATTTATTAAAAATACTACCCAAAAAAATAAGAATGATAAATAATAATACAATGTTGCAACCTTCAAACCATACTCATGAATCATAATAACATTAAAATAAAAGAAAGAAAAATCCATCAACCTACATCGTATGTTGTGAATTTATAAATCTTGGAATCCTTATTACAACCACAACAGATTTTCGTGTATATATGCATCCCTTGTGCATTGTTGTATTCATTACTTATCATGACAACTTAGTTAGCATGTGGTGTCTCCAAGTGGTCTTTACACTCGTCCAAAGGCAGCCCAAGAGGGCATCTTAATTGCATCCCATGAACCAAGCATAAGCGATTTGATCATTAGAACATGGTTATCATCCATAAAGGTGTTTCATATTCTAACTATGAGAATGGTTCCACCGAAAAGCGCCACAAAAAGTTTGTACCAAAAAACCTTCCACAAGGTAATTAACTACTCCTAATGACATTACAATGGATATTTATGTCGATTGAGCAATATGGTCATTGTGACATGTTCAAAAAACACAAACTCCTCATTGTTCCATCCACCAAATTCTCGCCATCCATTTTTAGGGGCTAGATTAGGAAGTCCAAGAGCCACATGGTGGCACTCTCCTAGCCCCTAAACCCCGACACAAGGTTTTTTTTCTATTTTTTGCTTCAAGAAGAGTTACACTTGATATTGTGTCTCATGGCCCCTCGGTTCTCTAAGATCACCTTAGTGGTGTTATCTTCATAGATGAGAGTTTCTCGCCCAAATAATTTTCCCAACTATGTTGTTATGAGTGGATTGAATAACCCTAACCTGCAAATTTTCAACTATCCAAATGTGCAATTTCTAGATTTGATTTTTCACTATATATGTTCTTCATGCATTGTTATTTACAGCTCTATATGTCTTGATCATTTGACATAAGTAAAAGGACAATTTTTTTGAATGATTTGACATCATCATTGAAGAATCCAAGGGTTGGTTTGCGATGCTATATTTGTTGTTTCACTATTGTTAAAACTACTCGCAAGAGTGAATAATCGTATCCGTTTATGTGGGATAAGTTGTCCTAAAGGGCTGCAACTTATCTAGATAGTTTCGTGATCTTCTCCTTGGATTGCATAGGGTCATTTAGAAAATGAAATATTGTATCTTTTCCATTATTTCCTTATACTATATTTCATAATATCCATAAGAATAAAAATTCACATGGTTGAGATTCATCAAAAAACTCTAGTCAAAGAGATGAAATTTATGTTTTTGCATTAATTTCCATTTTCCATTCATCTAGAAACTTTAACACTAATGCCATGTGGCTTTCGAACATGAATGCCTTGGCAAACAAAACAAATTACTAAATATAAATTGACCGACTCGGCCACTTGAAAAAATTCCCTCCATTGTTGACGATTATATTCCACATAACTCAAACTAGAACCGATTGTCAAATAAGGCATATGCAAGCACTCGCTTAGACCGGTAAATAAATAGCCTTGCTTTAGTGGTGTTATCTTCATAGATGAGAGTTTCTCGCCCAAATAATATGTTGAAATATGTTGTTCTCGAGTGGGTTGAGTAACCAAATCTTCCTATGCAGCTTTCATGGCTTTCTAGATAGCATTTATGTGCCTATTGTGGTGTTATCAATCAAATTATTTCAAGGAATTTCTCTCGAATTAGCTTTGCGCACAAAGTTATTAAACATCCAATGAGGTATATCAACCTCAGAATCCCTATTTCCGTGCCAAAGACTTGACCATAGAATTCAGATTTCCATTATGGTTAGACCTAATGCTCCAACTCCTCTATTGATTTTACTCCTTGACACCAAGCTCAAATGTCTCTCAAGGTAATAAAAAAAGGTGGGTTCATGTCACCTCGATAGAAGTAGAAATCTTAAAGAAAGAAAGTGGCCACTATAAAAATGAAAATTGTTGGCAAGTCTCGATAGCTTCAGCAAATGGGAATATTTGAAATGACCCAAGGCTCCTAATATGGGCAAGTGGATACAAAAATATAGGCATGAAGGCATGGCTTCATCGAAACCTTACAAGGTAAGAGAATATGGACTACATCACCGCTAATCAACGATTATAATGACCTCATGTGTCAAGAAGGTATGCACCCCCGTATAAAACTCATAGTTCATAACATTAGAATTATGATCCCTAGTTTACATATTTTGTGATTACAAAATTTAACTATTCTTTAACTTCAAATGGTCCTAAATTCTATTTCCAATTTGGTCATATTATTTCTAGTCATATGGATGCCAATCAGAAGACTGGCTCACTTTAGTTTCTACAAGCCTTGCTCTAGTTGTGGGGTGGGGCACAAACCCATTATAGAGCTGAATGTTCAACCTTGGTAACATTTATGCACCTAGTGATGCTAAGGAAAAATAAATTTCAAAACTGGATGGTTGACAAGTCGAGTCGATTCTCAGGTGGCTAGTTTGCAAGAACTCCAACACACTTGAACTATAGATGATAAATTAAGGTGTGTTTCCTATCATAATTCCCTAGAGAGTAAAGGTCACTAAGTGTTGAGATCATGAGAGATAAACAAGGATCAAATATAACCAACATCACACCTAAATTAAAAAAAACACAAAACACAAAACAAAGAGAAGAGAATATCATGAACAAGAGAAACACTCATGTGCAACTAAAGAGTTGGGCATAAGAGAGTACTTACCTCCCTGATCAAATAATGTATTTTTACAATATTTGTACACACTCTAAGGCAGAACACCCTCCCTAAGAGGAGTTACTAAAGCCCGTTAATCTAGATTGGTCCCAACCACCTAGATATAATATAATTGGCCTTTTGAATTATTTTGAGTATGACATTGTGACTAGCAACCTTCAACCAGAAAACACAATATAGAAAACAAATATAGACAACCAAGCACACTTTCAAAAAGAAATTAGTAGTAACATACATTTAATCACTCTTGTATAAGCATTCCTATCCAAAGAAAAATTTCTACTCAATGCTCTATGCTCCCCTATAGAGACAAACCATGTCCCTAAATCATCACAAGGGGAACGTAGCTATATGAAACATCTATGCACAAATAAATGTATATATGAACAAGGTAAACATTGAATAATAAATTAATCATCGTACATTCCATCTCTCGAGGGTCCTCCGTGGAGGAATAGGAGCTCCTAAACTATGTTGGTAAAGCATTTGATAACATATGAATAAATTTCAACAGATGAGTAGAATACACTAGAGAAAATATGGTGCTAGAGTATATTTAATTAATCATAAAAACTTAACTAAAGAGGAGCTCAACATCAAGATCGAGATTTTGATAAAAAAAATAAAAAACATTGTAGCAAAATTACTCTAAAAATATAAAGGAGGCTCCAACTTACCCCCTGAATAGCCAACTAAAGGTTGATTATTGGTGGAAAATGGCATAACAAATTGGTGGCATATTTACTACCGCATCGTGAAATAAAAAATGATTAGTTATATTAGTTTATTTGCAAGGTTGCAAAATATGGAAATGGGAAAGTTTAACAAAATCCAACATCCATACTTTTCTAAGCAAGCTAAAACTTACATATCCTATTAGGATTATTTTATTATCAATTTGATCCAAATTTGCAACTACAAAAAAGATTAAACCACAACTAAAATCAACGAGTAAACTTTGTATAAAAAAATATGTTAATCAACCAAGTACAGATTTCAATAAAGCATACTCTTGCTTTAAAGTAACACTACAATAATATTATCACTCCTTTTATTCATACATATATAATGACATGAATAATAATTTTAGAATTCCTTTCATGATTTGATAAAAGAAAGGCATCACATTTTCAAATTACCTCCCCGCTTTTGACATAAAATGGGCAATCTGTCTCACCTTGCAAAATCACAGGATCCACAATAATTAGAGAAAAAAAAACAAATCATTCTCGAAGTGAAAACACCGAGTGCAAGCCCAAACAATCTCAATACAAGACCACAAGATTAGACACAGAAGGCAATTAAGCCAACTAGATTCCGATGAATTACATCAAGTAAAACACATAAGGAAAGTCTAACCTAGGTTTTGATCATCGGAGATATCTAGACAACACTAATAACCATATAACACAATAACTCAAGGTGACATTGAAATGACAAAAGTTTAATTCGCAATTACCGATGAGAGACTCCTTTATCCATACATTAAGAAATAGATAAATCCAAACAATTACTCACAGATCTAATTGGTAAGCCCTTGAATTGTGCATGATAGCAAGCTTTATTGGTGTGACCACCGTTTTCCCATTTACAACTCCGTAAATCCCTTTTTCCTATGTTTCTACAGTTACAACAAGATCCCCATCCCCTTTGTGCTTTGATATTTTTAAAAAATCCCCCTTTCTGCTTTGGAAGATCAAACTTACACATGGCACCATACCTACAAATACCTCTCGACAAAAAAATGAGATCCACAACAAGAAATTCAGTAAACCAATAGTTCCAAAAGCAAACATATAATCCGATTAGAAAAAAAATGTAGAACATGAAAAGCACAAAAACTCATCACCGAGTATCTTATAACACACTAAGGCTCGCTTGTGCCTCTCCGGTAGTGAAACAACAACAGTGTTTGACTTGAAAATGCAAGAGAATATAAATTTAAGGACCGATTACATTGCATATTAAATGGAAGACAAAAAAATAATGGATGAAAACACAGATCGACTTGAGTATATCACTTCCATCAACATTCTCCTCTTGATTTTAAGGTTTCCAACCCTATCTTTTGGATGGTGTAACTTGCATTTTGAACCGAAATTTAACATATGCTAGTTTTCATATAGTACCGAGTCAATAATATGAAAATCAACAACCCAATAAAAAGCTAAATTAAAAAAACATCAAAAGAAATAAAAAATTATAAACAAAAAGCTAAATTACAACAATATCGTAAGGATGCCAACTAAGAGAAAATAATAGAAATTGGCAACTAAGGGCCAAAATCCATTATGGTCACGCGATACCCGAGAGAAGTTAAAGTTCTCACCATAAGAGAGAGATTGAGCCAAGTTGCCAAATGAGATGAGGAGAGAGGGAGAGTGTTCAAGTTGTCTAGCTTGATGGAGATAATAATCTCACCAAATTCCTCTTCGCGAGAGGACCAAAATCGATATAAAGATTGTCTAATTTGGACAACGAAAAGTATTCATTAACTCAAACGCAATTCCATAAGGTATAACCTTATTTAGGTGGGAAAAATTTGAAAATTGAAAATTTAAATTTCCCTCCACGAGTAATCAAGTCACCCTACCCAAGAAGGATATAAATAACCTATCCTTGGCTCATCAATACCCATTATTCTTGTCTCTAAGGTAGCTCGGATAAGAAGGTGATTTCCAGCAAAGGAGATGGAGGCAGGTTGGGTTCTATTTATCCATATCCAAGGGCCGAGTTCCACAGATGGAGGACGAGTTTATTTAGGGCATATTTATGAATTTTTTTGGGCATTCTATCTCCTTTAGGTCTGAACCTTCTAGCCACAGGTGTTAAGGCATGTACCACTATGAAACCCTCCTTTAGCAAGACGAGTTCTATAGGCGAAGGTCGATATTGTTGGAAGCCTAGTCTGGATCATTTGGGGTAGCATTCTCCTCTTCTCCCGTTAACCATAGTCATGCATTAGAATCTTCTAGGTTTCGCTCTAGGTTTTATGGTGGTTGAGAAGCTTGATTGAGTTGTTGCCATATCTAGTAAGAGCGTGTTGGATGAAGATTATTTCAATGTTGGAATAGGTGCCTAACCAGACAAAAATTCCTAATCAAAATAGATCCATCATGATCAACAATGAATGCCGCACGAATAATCCTGGTCCTATTATCCTATTAAGGATTACTTTGTTTGACTTTAGATGATCACTAATTAAGGAAAATGATTTTGATCGCTTAAGACAAAATGAAAGATTTTGTTACTTTTTTGTGATTTGGACAAGTGTCATTTCTCGCAAGTCAATATTTGATACTATTGTTAGCCACCTATTAGTTTTTTTGGCAAGAAAATAGGTGGCTAAATTGTTTACGAGCCTTCAAGAGATACATTTCCCATGAAAATCTCTCATCCTTGAAGCCTTTGTGTGTCCCCTACCTTTTTAAAGATCCTAAATTGCCGTATCCATCCAAAAAATTCTCACCTGGATTGCAAAAAAATGTGCTCCAAAAGGCCTACATTTTGCCCCTCGTAGCCCCGCGAATGCCCCATTTTAACCCTTTTTTCCCCCCTTGTCAAAATTTCCCTCTACCCTCTAAATCTTCCCAAAAACCCCCTATAAATCCTACACATACCCCTTGTTTGGCCTTTTGTTTTCCCCTTATTCCCTCTATCATTACCTTTCCTAGCCTTAAAAGCGCTAAAAATGGGCCAAAAACCCATTTTCCGCATCATGTGGGCTTAGCACCTTTCGGCCCTAGCCCCCTCACCCTTTTCCACCACGTGACCCGCACTAAGACCAGCGCCAAGCGGACGCTCATCACAAATGTATATCTGGAGCATTTCTAGCCATCGATTTCGTTTAGACTCTGACGTGTCTCCGCAGTCGCGTCGCGTCGTGGCCCACCCGCTCGCCCGCCTCGATCACACATCCACCGTTCATTTACTCGCCGATCCGATGGCCCGGAGTTTATCCGCCCACAGTGGTCCCCACACACTATTCAAAAACCGTCGCTTTCTATCGCACCACCGTTGAAAGGTGGGTGGTATTTTTATTTTTCGAGCGATGCCATTCACCGCGAGACATGTGTCTCGGCACTATTTGAAAACCGCCCCCCATCGCGCGTTAAAGATCAGGCTGCTGACCGCGCGCGATATGCACGGACACCATCCAATCCGGAGCCATCCATCCAACGGTGATCGTGCCACGAAGATGCACAGGAGTTAAAACAAGGCAACCGTACCTTGGCCCACCGTCCATCACTCCCCGACACATTTTCAGCCGTCAATCTCTCCCGAAATCGAACGGTCCAAGATTCAATTTCCCTCCGCCGTGTCCTCAGCCCATCGATCTCCTCCCGAGGTTGGACTGGGCCCGTATTTAACTACATGACCCGTTGTTGACCGCGTCCCCGCCACGTCACTCACCCACGTGTTTTCATCACGATTTCTTCTGTCCCTCATATATTTCGTTCGAAAGGTCAATTTTCAATTATTTGCATTCAAATTTGCCGCGGCTCGCCGCTCTCTCCGTACCATCCTCCATGTTTTCTCTCTCGTTTTCACCATCACCCCGCACCGTGTCCGCCATTTTACCGTACTCGCATGGCTATTTCCATCATCCCCACCGCATCTACCCTTCCCATGCATGGTTTTCTTAACGTATTTGCATGTTTTGCGGTGGTTACGAGCGTGAAATCCGCTATGATTCATGGTCTCTATTACAGTGTGATAGAGAACACGAGAAAGAACCATTTTCGGGAGTTGAAATTATGGAGAAAGGCCTGGGAAGGTATGCCGACAAGACTTTCATTAAAGGGGACAAAGCGTAACCCCCGTAAAAACTTCCGCAGCCATTAAAGCGAAGTTTTTTCCACCGACGAGACCGGAATGGAGAAGCGAAAGAGTATCGTTGGGGAAGACAGAGCGTTTAGGGCCCTCAGTAATCGCAGATTTTTGAGCCTTAATCCGATAATTTAAAGGTAGAGTACCAAATCAAAGACATAAAACCTTGCTTATATAGAGAGATCCCTCTCTAGACCCAAGAAGGCTAGATCCCCGAGGTCCGAAAGTGGTTTTTATGTTGTCTCATCTTTGGTCTTGCCAATTCTGGCCAAAACATGGGAACCCCCAACATAATGGTGACTCCCGGGGGCATTTCGAGTATGTTCCATCTTACTACATCACAAGAACCTCATAAACTTAGAATCTCTAGTTAGGTTAGCAGTGAAACACTTCCATTTGCAATTCACTTTCCACACCATTTGTATGTGTTTCTCCCACACTCTTAGACAAAGTCTAGAAAGGGCAGTGTAGCCTCCGTATCTCACGCCCTTTCGCAGGTGCCACATCCGGTAAAAGCCCTCCCGTCAATCTCCGGTTAGAGTTTGTCGTGTTTGGAAGATTTCTTTGAAAAGGGACATCTTATAAGCACCGTGGTGGACAAAGGTACCCTCCAAAAGCATCCTAAACCTTCCACCGGCGACTCCATAGCTCCTTAAAGATCAAAGACTCCACTCAGTGATTAGTAGGCCTCGCCGATTATCTTGGTTCACATAAGACTCCACTGGAGACCAGACCTTTATAACAACATCGCCCACAATGGAAGGAACAAGTAGGGTTAAGTTGCTTGGTTAGAAGACAACATTCGGCTTCAAGAACCATTCACACAAGAGCTTACCCGCAACCCAAACCCCCCATGAAATAGTTGAAAACCCCCGAGAGCATCCTCAAGAGATCTCCTACACCTAAACAATCAATTATTTCCGTACATATCCATAGAGCTAAATGCACCAGAAGACCTTACAGCTCTACTAGTCCCACCTTTCGACCTAGACCTACCAAGCCGATTACTAAGAACTAGGGTCTATTCAGAAGGATCTAGACCAGCTGTGCCTTGAGCCTTCGTGTTCACCACCTCATAGTGGTGAAAACCTTTGGGATAGACTAGACTCCCTCCATCCACACCCCCCGATATTCACTTCATTCAAAACTTGGGACCTCGACCATCCTAGATCTACTCATCGACCTTTGCCGGTCATAATATCCCCCGTCATCCATATACCACGTCGCTCAAACTAACCCCCTTACCTCCGCAAAACATCATCATGGCAGACCGGGTATGCACCTTCAGTTTTACCCCTGACCCTAGTACCCTTACCCAATGATTATCAATCAAACATCCCACACTTCACTACAAAAGAGTCCACGACAGACCAGCACCATGTAGATAGGATGGAAGATTCTTTTTGACTACATGGAAATAGATGATGATACCGATCAAAATGAGAATCTTTGCCCGCAGCTTAGGAGGTGATGTGAAGAAATGGTTCAAAAGCCTACCTCCTAATAGTATCCAAGACCTTCTCGCTTTATATCAGTGCCTTCATAAACAAATGGAAAGTTAAGTCCAACCCTCTCCAAATCCTAGCAGTAATACAAGAATCTTAAGAGGAACGTAGGAGAGAGTGTCCATGACTACTCTACAAGGTTTAACAGTGATTTATAACGCTCTTCCACCACACATGAAACCTCCCCAAGGTATGGTTCTAGTGAAATACCCCTGAAGGCTTGGATGTCCGATATGGCCTACCAAACTTAGGGAGAGAGATTACAACACATCGGAAGACATGCAAAAAGGAGCAGATGAGTGTAGAGGCAAATTTGATCGAGAAAAAAGCAAGATCGAGAGCCGAGAAAAGGAAGACATATAGAGATGACAATGTAGCTTCCACATCCGACCCCAATTATGACCGCATATCCAAAAACTTGGAAAAGCTACGACAAATGATGGAAAAAAATGGTTGTCACAGCTTAGCAATCGTAACAAAAACCGAATCATAACTCGAACCGTAACTTTAGAAGAAAAAACACCACTCCCCAACAGACAAAGAGAATCGTATCAACAAGTTATTCCCCTTTCAAGAGAAATTTCTTGATACGAATGAGGGAATCATGGAAGAGTCTCGAGGGGGACCACCATAAACATGTTTGAAGTAGAAAAACTCAATCCACAACTTTTCCGACGTAAAAAGATAAACCCTCACCCCTCGTATTGGGATGACGAAGGATTAGAATCCGAGGATTATAGGCTAGGATTTGAAAATGCCATGATGCGAAAGTCGAGAGAAATATGAACTTAGAAGCAAAGAAAGAGCCTAGACACTTCAAAACCAAAGGCTTTTGAGGTTACCATCAAGAAAAGGCCTCGAGAAAACTTCTAAAGCAACTCGCTGAAAATAATAAATCAACATACCGAGAGTTCCGGGAAAAAACAAAGAAAAAAGACAACCAAAACACCGATAAAAAAAATTCAACCAACTAGTAGCACTAGCACCGTAGTTAGTGCTCCCCGATAAAACGCTTTCTAACACTCGTGCATAATGAGAATTAGCCCATCGATTCTCGCCACCAAGGTGGTGGCTAACAAAATAGTAGCCGAACATTCCAAAGAGTCGAGTCCCACTTTCAATTTGGAGAGTGAGATTGCAAAAATTAAAATCTCTCGTCTCCACTCTCCGAGCCGGCCACTCAGGGATGTATATAAAGGCCAAATTTTGAAAGCATTAAATTTAGGTGAGAACAATGACACCGTAAATCTAAGTGATGATCAAACAACCCTTCTGTTTGGTCCAAAGATAGAAGGAAAGTTTCAGTGAAGGGGGTAGTGCCACCTTTTTATATCACTTTAATATCCATGACAAGATCTTTCACAATGCAATGTATGATTCTCGGGCGTCTCACAACTTAATGCCTAAGGTGGTTATGGAAAAGCTAGGCCTAGAGATAACCCGCCCCTTATAAAGATTTATATTCATTTGACTCTAGCAGCAGTAAAATGTGCTGGGCCTAATCAAAGACCCGTGTGTAAGCCTTCACCCGCATTCCGCAGAAATGTATGGTCATGGATGTTGTGGTGGCGATGTGCCACCTAAGTATGGTATGTTGGTGTCAAGGTCATGGGGAGCCAAGATGCAAGGAACAATGCAGATGGATGGGGCTTATGCCACAATTCCTCGTTTTTTAGCCAACTTAGAAGATTGTACAGGGAGGCACAAATGAAATTCTCGGGTAAGTAGCCCCGAAAAACCCTGAAAATTCACCTTTATACTCCGTACAAACATGATCTTGACTCCTCCATCCTTTGGAATGATGAATCATGCAGAGGGGTTAGGATTCAAAAACAGAGATACACACAATGAAGCAAAGCCTATGGACTTTAACATAATGGCTACTCTAGACTCTGAAGGAGAAAGACGTAGAAAACTTTGAACAAGCACCGAAACAAAAACTCGCAGTAAACAAGAAATAGAATGCAATCAACCGATTAGTCACTCTCCGCAAGCTCATACACCACATCAAGCACGAAACAATGGTAAACCCGAGAACGAACCTTTATGGGAAATGAATTTCGATGGGTCATGCACCAAGAGAACTACAGGAGCAGGAGTGTGGGTGCATAACACGTAGAGTGACTACGCAGAAAGCCATGCATGTAACATGCACTTCAAATGTACAAACAATATCGCAGAAAATGAGGCTCGATCCTAGGCTTAACTCTCGTTGAAAAAATTAGGAGCCCGTAGGATAAATGTGCATGGGAGACTCGAGTCGATCATTAAACAAATGTGAATGGTGAATACACAGCGAAAACATCCTAGACCGAGAGCATATAGGAACGACGCTTTATGGACATATTGAAAACCTCTTGTAGAATACTGAACCGGTGTTTGTCCCTAGGAGTCAAAACGTAATTGCAAATGGATTAGCTCGACGTGGCTAGTTCATATCACAAGCCTCCCAGCTGACCAACGCATCATCATTCGTACCGTGATTCAGTACTCGTCAAAGTACGGATAATGAAAAATATTGGCGTGTCTTTGAGGGCGATAAACAGATTGAAGATTTCCTAGTAGGCAGAGACGAGTTTGAATTTTCTCGATTCGTATTCTAAATCCGACAAAGAGTTGCCTAAGTGAAGAGTCCTCGCATGAGGAAGAACCACCCCGTAACATAGAAATAAACACTTTAAACGAACGTGATTGGAAATCCAAATGAAAAATGTAAAAACACAAGATAGTGAAGAAGTAGAGGTGTTGCGAGTACCAAAGATAAGAACATAACTCGATCGATGATGATAGGATTGAGATGCTAAGATTAGATCTCAAATACTAATATCTCGGGAGTGGTTGAAACCATCCCGTTAGTGTGAAAACCTATATAATTAAGGCTCATCTAACTCAATAGTCAATGCTTGTGTGAGTGTGTGTACACCTCTGTGTTCTCACCTGGAGAGCCATTTCATTTAATTATTAGATTGACGATTTTTAACATGGTATCGGAGCAAGATCAAAGGCCCATGTGAGTGTTGTGAGCTAAATAAAAAATCGACCGCGGATCCACCCACCTCGCGTTGAGCTACAAATAGACCGCACGCCCGGTAGGACCATGTTGAGTGATGCCTACCTCTCGATTGCAGCAAATGTTGTCTAGCAAATGCCGCCCCCTACACTTCATCTACGTATGAGTCATCGAGCCATTTGCTAGAAGCCACCGCAGTTGGTGTGATGAGCGTGGGATCGAACACGCGCGAGAGTGGCTTCAACAGAGCATTAACACGCTCGTCATATGTCGCATTGGCCATGTTAATCAACTCGTATTAAAGTTTCAAACGGTTGAGAAGTTTATTTATTTTTTTACTTTCTACGAGTGATAAGTAAAGCAAGTTCAAAGGGATTAAGAAGGATATTCACTTACGTGAAACATCCACTCATGAAACACTTCACTTCAAAAGGAATTTTTTTTATATATGCACTTTTTCAAAAGCACATGAATTATTTTTTATAAAGGGAATTTATTTTTTTTAATGGTTCTTTCTTGTGAGTGGAGATTTATCATGATTATTTTCATGAGTGGAGATTTTTAATAAGGTTCTTAAAAAGTGTCTTTTGAAAAGTTTTAAGAAGGGGAGCGTTTGGATAGCAACGATCTGGTGTTGCTGTCAGCGTCATCTAGCATATTTGTCTTGGAAATTTTATTGTTTGAAAAATCACAGAGGTTGCAGGTTGTGGAGATCCCAAAGTAAATTGGGTAAATTTTCTTCTAATTTATTTTATGCCACAACGAAAATGCGAAATTTCTTGCTGATTTGAACCCATCTTCAAAAAATATGTTTCATTACAAAGTTGCTAATTACATGCATCGAATTAGACATTGATAGCGTTGCCAACATGTTGAGAGGTCGCTTATTGCTCGTCGCAAGAGACGAGGGCACTAAGACCCGCATGGCATAGAAGCCACAATCTACAAGGTTCTACTGTTGAAGAGCTTCAAAGGGAGGTTTCCCGCTCGCGTGGTAACGAGGTTGTTGGAGCTCATTTGAGGACCGAGTGAGTCGAAATACGAAGCTTGACAAAACCGATAAGTCGGACTTTTAACAACATGTCTATATTTTTAGATATTTTTTTATTCGATGATGATGATGATGATTTTCTCATGTGGACATTTGGAGGTGTTAGCTTGGGTAGCATGGGTAGTATTTTTTTCGGAAAAACAATGTGGTTCTATTAGTGACCATGAGAAAGAAAAGGCACAATGCATGAGCAATATCCCGATATTGAAGAGTCACGAGTTGATCTTCGTGAAGGATGTAAATAGGAACAAAGTGTTGAAGATCAGTTGGATGAGCCACATGAAGCTAATTGCGAAGACGTGGCGAAGAAGACAAAGTTGGAGAGAATTTAAACTCGTGATGATCTCATGAATATTTCCGTAGTGCGTATGTTAACAACAATAAGGAATAAATAATGAAGATTGAAGAGGAATTAAAGTTTCATGAAGCATGGCTTGAAACACCGTGTCTTTATGAAATCAAGACGAGAGTTGCATCCATAAATGTTGAATACAACTTTACGGAAGTTCACATGCGTGACACTCGGAAATAGTTAGAGAAAACATTTTCCTATAAAGCCCGTCATAACTTTGAGAAGGGAAAAGATAAGCGTTCAAGCCTTCCATCACTAGGGAAGAAATGACGTGAAGATATATCACTACCTCATGGCGAGGAAAGTGAAGATGAAGCCTCGACTCGGAATGAACAAGTATGGATTCACAAGCATAAAGACCAAAATGAAAACCTCTGTTACCAAGTTTTTCATGTTTTTTATTGTAAGCCTAACTGAGACTAGACCAACAGGCATATGTTATTGTTCAATACCCTTTCTCCATTAAGGGGGAGTGTTGAAGGTAATGCAGAATGGTAGACTTAGAGGTTTGTTATGATGATGATGGGATTGAGATGCTAAGATTAGATCTCAAATCCTAATATCTCGGGAGTGATTGAAACCATCCCGTTAGTGTGAAAACCTATATAACTAAGTCTCATCTGACTCAATAGTCAATGTTTGTGTGAGTGTGTGTAAACTCTCCAGGTTCTCACCTAGAGAGCCATTTCATTTAATTATTAGATTGACGAAAGCTTTTTAACATCATATTCTTGTCCCCTATTCTATTAATGTATCATATCAGCAAAGGACATTTTTGATACTACTATTAGGTTAGTAGATCCACTCTTCTCAAGTTCAGCCCTAGGATGGAAGGGATGTGTACGTTGAAATGGAGGATAACAAATGAATTAATTTGAAATAAAAATAATATATATATATATATATATATATATATAATTAAATTAAATGGTAATTTGTTAAAATGATTTGAATAAGATAGAATATAAAATTTGTTCATTATCATTATAAACATTAAAAATTCAACAACTCACAAACCAAAATATGCCAATAACTTAGTGTTGAAATGTGCGAAAAATCCACAACTCACAAAACTCTATGACAAAGAGATAGGTATAGGTTACGGATTACACTTCTATTTATGAGTTTACAATGTATATCCTTTATGACAACATTAAAAATACATGATTTAATCTTCATGACATGGAACCGCACTTTTTGTTTCAAATATATATAAAAAGTAGGTAACTACGACCTGGTTTTGTTTCTTTGTCATAATGATGAAATGAAGGCTGTGTTGTTGGTTGCTCCTTTGCTTTCATTTTCCTTGGTATGTATGATTTAGATTAAAGTTATGGGAGTATTTATAGATTCATCGTCTGTAACTAAAGTAGCATGTGTTTTTTTTTAAGAGGTCAGGTTCAAATTAGAGGGATAGAGTATGTATGTTTTTCTAGACTTAGCAGTCAAATAGCTAGTAGGCCCCTTGTCTCACAAGAAAAGGGGTCTCATACACCAATTTGGTGTGTGGCTTGGTCATTACCTTAAAATTGAATAATAATAATAATAATAATAATAAGAAAGCTAAAAAATAAAGATGGATAAGAGCAGAAACAAAAATAACATAGGTATCTAGAATAGTAAATCATGCAGATAAATATGAATACTAACACAAATATATTACGAACAGTTGGATATTCAATCTCTCATTGGTGTCATTCATAAGGCTCAGAGCCAGTTGGATTCACATAATAGTGCACAAAGTGGGATACTCATCTCTGACAATTATGTATTGATAAGGGTATCCCTCATAAGGCTAGTACCTACTTTCTGGATTGACATGATATAAAATTGTAGTAACAGCTGGTTGTTTTCTCTTTCTCCATTTTCCTCTCAGTAGGGGGTTTCTTCTCCTCTGTTTTCTTCTCTGGATCTTTTTTCTGTTCCTTCCTCTCTTCCTCACTTAGCAACTCCATGTTGTACCCCAATTTCCTCAGTTTGTTTTACACGACGCATAGGATCTGCTTCTCCGACAACAATTATCTTTCCCTCCATCATATCCATTGTAATAGAGTCCACTGAAACAGAGCATTCAAAGAATCAGTAAAGAAAAACATATAGCTAACACATTTCATGCCTCCACATTCTATGACAGCCTTCATCGATTTCGCTCTGTGTCTGTCCTCCCCCACGGTCGATTTAAACACCATTTTATGCACATTGAAATAATGGTTGATTATATCTAATATAGAAATTTTAATCATTAACATAAAAAAATTATTAAGGGTTGCTTCACTACTGTGATGAGTCAGTTTTAGTTTACATTAGAGGATTAGCCGATAATTTTTAGAGAACAAATTAACTAGTTTAATTAAATTATGATAAATTTTCTCACTATTAAAAAACTGTTAAACCAACTAAAAATATTTAAGACATGGAAATATATAAAAATACCTTCATTTTGAATAGAGAATAGCTGCCTCTGCTCTAATCGAACAACACCAAATTACCTTACCAGACCTTCGGTGGTGTTTTTCTCTATTCCAAAGACCTTGTGATGAGGTTCCAGTGGCTTCCATGAATAAATAGAAGTTTTGTAGTGTAAGTTCCTTGAAAATGCAACGAAGGTGTACTGTAAGTTCCTTGAAAATGCAATTTGTGAGAGATTCACTTCTAAGTTTAGTTCCAAGAAGAGTTTGAGAAGGCGTAGCGTATAGTGGGTATTCATTATACCCATGTCCACATCCACCACACCATGGCAATTGGAGGACTGAAATAAAAGATACAGATGGGACAAGCAGGGAGACAATGTGTTCCATTACTCTCAGTATAGTGAATATTCCTCTGCACAATAGCATTGTAGGCCTTAAAAAAAAGGTAAAATAATTTTGAAAAGGTAATAATGAAAAGGAATTTTGATCACAATCCAGTAGGCGGAATTTTGGTACTTCATAAATTAAGAAAAAAAAACTTTTTCAGTACATGTCTACATATTTTTGTAAAGTTAATAATGAAAAGGAATTTTGATTGGAATCCAGTAAAAGAAATTTTTATACTTTAAGATCGAGGTGCCAAGTGGCCAATGGAGATAGACAAGTGGAGAATGGCCTACAGCTGGAGGCATGTGATGGCGTGATGTGTCTGTGCTATGTCTGGTCTTCACTCATTAAACCTGCAATAGATGTTGATGGTACAGCTGCATGCCAGTTCATTATGGTTTTTGTGCTAAGCTAACCAACCATGTCATAGGGACGTGGGAAATAGCAGCGGAGAAATTTAAGTAATAAAATAGTTCGAGGCAAGAACATTCCCTTTGGCAAAAATTCTTATGGAGGAGTGGAAGGAAAAGCTGTAGGTCACGCTGGGCCAACTCTGCAACTGCCACAGCCTCTAGTTCCTTGGTACGTTATGGCTCTGGTTATCGTCCTTGTCATTTTACCCTCGCATGTTGAAATCAATGGAAATAGTTGGCGTATAGGAAGGGTAGAAAATATGCATTGTTACTATTTTGGGAAGGGTAGAATACATAACCAGTCGGTTAAAAAGTACTGGTATGTAACTTATGGCAATGACTTCGTTGGGAACATGTCTATCTCTCAGCTGGAAATTAACCCCTGTTTTAGAACCCCCTGTAGGACTCTAAATATTAGTTTGCTCTTTCAATGTGTCTCGAATCATCCTTGCCATATCTATGTCAGTCATGAAAGCTTTGACAACCAGTCTCAATTGAATGAAACCTTAGGCATGCAACGCCAAGATAAACTGGATGGTGTATGTCATTTTACCTCTGCCCATCATGGATGTAATTTGAGAATTTGGCTTTGTCATTTCCCCTCTTTATTTCTCTGTGAATTTATAGAACGAGAGATTATTAGGAAAGACAAGCTTGGTCAATTGCCAACCACCGAGGATCCTGGTAACTTTAGTTTATTTACATGTCTTTGCAATAGGAAATGCATGGATATCTTCATGTCTTACTACACAATGGCGGGGCGACTCACTAAATTTCCTGGTTTCTTTGTTTATAATATTCCACCATCCACAGGCCCTCTCACAAAATTTGCAGGTATAGTCCAACAGTTGTTCGAGATCCTCAGTCGAAGGAAAACAATGGTGAAAGGGCAGTCAGCAAAGAGATAGGCCAAGGAAAAAGGAAAGAAAAAGCTATCGCAAAACATGGCTGAGTCGAGTAAGCAATGTTGAATTTTTTAAATTCAACTACAGTAGTAGCAGAAGGACAGAAGTAGCCACTCACAATTTGTTTTTAAAATGTGCACACTGTTAGGGCCTAAATCTACCTCAAGCTGAGAAAGGCAGAGTCTAGGGTAACATCAAACCATGCTTAACCTGGTAGCTAGCCCTACCAGACCGGGAGAGGGCTCTCTCCTTGTCAATCTCAGCAAAAAATGATTAGTGAGGTTTGAGATGACTTGAATGAAGACTGATTTTAGGATAGGTATGTATGCAAAAGAGTCTTGATTGAATTTAAAGATATTTTGTTGGCTCAAGAGGAAAGGCAGATTTTGGGTCTGGGGAATGAGGCTTAGTTTTGCAGAGATCTGAGTGGGGCAAGGTAGGAAATTTTTTTGACACTTCAATTTGAAATAAATGGAGAGTTGAGACAGGTGAGGAGTTGAAGAGGGAAAGAAACCTTCAGGGATCCTCTTTAAGCAGCTGAAAACATAGAAAATTAAACAAATGCTAGGTAGAGCACTGCAAATTTTAATGAATTCTACCTTTATCCTTGTTTGTTTAAGTTAAGAAGAAATAAGAGAGAAAATGGTATACATAAAACACCATTAGACTTACATTTACAGAGAGAAACACACTATCAAAGAAAAATTCCACATGAATCCCATAGAGTGCTGCAAACACTGGTCTATTCCTTTGCCAAACTGCAGAGATGAATGTACAATGATGCTCAAAGCATTCCCAAAATTCCAACCATGCTAATGACTGAAAAACCATAAGATATAGAAAAAGAATAACTCATCCCAGCCTCTAGGGGTCGAGCTCATAATTTTAGGAGCTGTTCCAACAAAATCTAAACTGAGAACTAGAAAGTAGGCAGTGGAATAGCTTGCCTCTAAAAACTAGGAAACTGATTCATTCAGTTGCAAATTACCTTTTGATGGATGAATCTACCTCTATGAGTGAAAATTTAGCAAAATTACATCAAAATCCATCATGTTATATTTAATTACATCATGAGTTTGACAACTAGAAGGAAAAAGTCAAACTGTAAAAAAAACTAGGCGAAAAATAGAGTTTTTGACCAAAAATGAGTAAAATCCTCCAATGTGTCGCGCCTTTTTGCAGGAGACTTTTGGAGACCTTACTGGTGTCCAAATTGGGCACAGGATAGCTCGTTGGAAATATTATTGAGTCTAATTTCCAACCGAACTATAATTTTTCAATTTGGAGTTCATTTGCCTTGTAAAAAATCAAATCTCCCAAGACTGGTCAAAATGTGCAAAATGAGGCTGCCTCAAGGCAGAGTGCTGTTGCAGTCAACTTTTGAATGTCTTCCTCAACTCCAAATTGAGCTCATGATAGCTCATTGGAAATGTCTTTGTGTCTATGTATCATTTGAATCATCAAGCAAGTCATTTTGGCAACCAAGCTAGGAGAAAGCTTGATTTTCCCAAGGTCACTTCAGAGGTGCATCAATTCTCCTGAGGCAACTCTATTTTTGACATTTCTCTAAAACCATGATGCATGTGTAGAAAGTGAAGGATTTTTTTCCTCCTTGGCATATTTTGGAAAAAAACCTCTCTCAGGTTTCTCAAATTCATCGTTTTTCGCTCAGAAACATCATTGGAGTAAAACCTATCCCGATGTGTGGAACAAGGGATTTGTCGAAATAAAGTGAAATGAAGGGGATAAAGGGCTTCTAAATTCTTGAGAAAATTTTGGGAAGTAGGGAGGGATGTTAGGAAGCAGGGGAAAGTGGAATTTCAAATATTGAGTGAGGAGAAGGGGTCCAAAAGGGAAAAACACAGGCCTAGCCTAGAAAATTACCAAGTTGTAGCAAGAAACTAGGGTTTGTGCAAAAATGAGGAATTTGGGAGATCTTAGTGATGGGAAGTGTTTAATAAGATAAATTAAGGATAGGGGAAGGTATATGAACATCAGGATACAAGTTTTACTGATGATTTGATCATCCAAGAGAAATTACCTCCAAAACCCTAGGAGAGGGAAATGAACCTTACCTAGGCACAACTGAAGCATGAACAAGGTGTAAAATGACCCAGTGGAACTTGACATGATGATGAGAACCCTCTGAATGATGGTACACTCAGCTGAATGGTGACATGGACTGACATTTGGAAAACTTTGAAAGGAGTGAAAGAAAAAACTAGACCTAATACTTAGTGACCAAATTTTGCTTGAAGACTCACTGAAATGACAAAATTTGACCTTGACACCTTAAAATCACCTTGTAAGAGCATATTTGATCACTGGAGGAAGGCTGCAAAGATTGACACTAACACACACAACCCCTGAAACTTAAATTTTGGTTTTGTTGTACATACAAGTTAAAATTTTGATGAAGGCCATAGCCATGTCTCCCTGTGAATGCATTGAAAGGTTGTGGTTTCAAACCACGCAACCTAAAATTTAACATTATGTCATGTTGCACCATTAATGTTGCAACCACCGCAATAATTCAATACTCTTACCGCCAGTTTTTTTTTATTTTGAATGAGCCCACGTCATTGAGGACCCACACTGCCATGTCAACAGCGACAACCAATCAAATGGATATCGCGTAGTTTTGATGTTGACATCACCAAGCCTTCATCCGGACCCGATAGAATTATATGAGCTTGATTTGACTATTATCACGTGTCCATGAGCGTGACGTCACTGAATCAGTTTTGTACACAATAATTTTTGCAATGGAGTTTATTTTTGTTTTGAGATTCGGTGGGCTCCACCTCTGACCAATGGGAGAACGATCGCACAGTTTTGGAGGCCTACGTCATCAAGGGCATTTGGTATGCGAAATCCATATGCAAAGAAGTTTAATTTGATGTTTGAAGTCCTCGAAAAATGTTTAGTACTTTGGTTTAAATTTTATTCATATTCGGAAAGTGTATTAAGGTTTTTAAAACCTTATCATTTCATTTTTTTTTACGCAGTTGTGAAAGTCATTTTGACTTTACATATATATATATATATATATATATATATATATATATATATATATATTATCAACTTTTCAAGTTTATAATATATATAATTCAATAGTTTAGTTTGAATAAATTTTTTTTGGTGAGACATATAAAAGGCTCGAAGGCAAAACAAAAGATAGTGATTGTGTAATTTTGAAAGAGAGCCCGAAGGAAAAAATAGACAAGAGCATTGTGTATGAGCGTTTTTTTTTTCATGTGACAGAGAGGAAATCTGAAGAACACTGCGTGTGAAGCAGTTTATATTTTGTAATCCCTCAGAGAAGGAAGAATATCAAATTGTAATAGTGTTTCTATTTTAATAAAATAGAAGTTGTTTGTGTGCCATCATTGTCCAGCAAATTTTAATTTAATATCTATGTTGAGAGGAGGAATTTTTTTATTCCTTTGTGTGTTTCGGAATACTTCAGAAATTTCAACATGGAATCGGAGCTAGTCCAGACTCTTTGAAGGATTGTCAAAGAAGCTAAAGGAAGGAGCGTGTTGTAGCTTTTAACCAGTAGAGTGAAGGCTCAACAAAAGAAAGGTATTTCTCAAAAGCAAATTTTTGAGTTTGTTTAAAAAGTGTAGTCCAGAGAAGTCTTTTTTGAAGACAAATTTTAACTCTCAAGTAGTGAGAAAGTTTATTTAGAAACACAGTCAAGTTTAAAGCATCGTTCAGTGTGTTAGCCATGGCAGGAGCCATCACAAGCACGAGTATTGGAAATACTCAAATTCCACAATTCAGTGGGAAGAACTATGACTATTGGGAAGTCACAATGAGAACCATGTTTGCCTCTCAAGACCTATGGGAGCCTGTTTAATATGGTCTAGAAGAACCAGCAGATGAAAATGCTTTCAATGCCTTAACACATGCAAAGAAGGATTTGCTGAAGAGCAATAGGAAGAAGGATTCAAAATCCCTCTTCTATCTCTATCAAGCAGTGAATGAATGTGTGTTTCCAAGGATTGTAGCAGCTAAGAAATCCAAGGATGCACGAGATACCCTCCAGATAGCCTACCAAGGTGTGGAGAAGGTGAACACTGCAAAGCTTCAATTAATGAGAATGGATTTTGAAGTTATTTGCAAGAAGGATTTTGATACAATAGACTCATTCTTTACTCTATTGATTGGATTGGTCACCCAAATGAGATCTCATGGAGAGATAGTGGAAGAAACAAGAATAGTGGATAAATTTTTGAGGAGCTTACCCTCAAGTTTTGATGTGATAGCCACAATCATTGAAAAGGCAAAGGATTTCTCAAAGTTTACAGTTGATGAGCTACATGCATCATTGATGACACATGAAAAAAGATTGGATAGAACAACAAAATAATCTTTGGAGCATGCCTTCAAGACCCAAATTTCCTTTGGAAGAGGAATAGGTCAATGCAGAGGAAAAGGAAGAGGTAGAAGCCAAAATAGAGGAGGAAGAAACAACCCTGCAAACACTAATGGAAGGGGCAACAATCAAACTTAGAACCAAGGCCAAGGCAGCAGCCAGCAAGGTGGAAAAAATCAAGCACATGGAAAAAGGTATGATAAATCCCAAGTCCAATGTCATTACTATAAGAAGTATGGCCATTATGCCAATGAATGTAGGAAGAAACAGAGTGACATGGGTAATAGACCCAGTGCTAATTTTACTAAGGAAAATATCAGTCAAGAAAAGTTGTTTTTAGCATGTAATATGACTGAATAAAAGAATGAAGATATATGGTTTCTAGATTCAGGATGTAGCAACCATATGACTGGAAACATTTCCATGTTTTCCATGTTAGATAAAAATGTGAAGTCTCAAGTAACATTGGGGACAGACAGTAAGATATTTTTCATGGGAAAGGGTAGAGTAATTTTTTTGACAAATAAAGGAGAAGGAAGATCCATATCAGATGTTTACTATCTTCCTGTTATGAAGTGTAACCTCTTGAGCATTGGAGAACTCATTCAAAAGGGGTACAATGTTTTCTTTGAAGATGATGTATGCACCATCATGGATAAACCACCAAGCAAGCAATGCATTTCACAAGTGAAGATGACAAGGAACAGAATGTTCCCTCTCAAAATGAGAGTAGATTTGAAGAAAGGAGTTCAAATGACAACAGTGACACAAGAGAGATTCCAAAGAGAAGAAAAAGATGAAAACTGGTAATGGCATTTGAGATTTAGACATCTCAACTTTGGAGGTATGAATTTGTTACATAGGAAAGGAATGGTAAAGGGATTACCATTGATTGAGAAACAGGATAGCCTATGTGACTGCTGCATCCTGGGCAAACAACAGAGAGAAATATTTCCATTAGGAAAGAGCATGAGGGAAAAGGAACCCTTAGAAATTGTCCATTCAGATTTGTGTGGACCAATGCAAACACCATCACTAGCAAGCAGCCACTATATGCTAACTTTTATTGATGATTACGAAAGAAAAACTTGGGTGTATTTCTTGAAATATAAAAGTAAAGTGTTTGAGAAATTCTGCCACTTTAAGGATCTTGTAGAGAAACAAAGTGGGAAGCATATTAAGGTCTTAAGAAGTGATAGAGGAGGAGAATATATCTCAAAATAATTTCTGTGTTTTTGTGGAGAAAATGGCATACACAAGCAATTTACAGCAAGGTACACACCGAAGAAAAATGGAGTTGCTGAAAGGAAAAATAGAACCATCATGGACATGGTAAGAAGTATGTTGAAGGCACAACATTTTCCAAATGAATATTGGGCTGAAGCTGTACATCATGTAGCATACATCTTGAATAGATTCCCAACCAAATTTTTAATGAACAGAGTTTCGGAAGAAGCATGGAGTGGCATAAAACAAGTTGTCACCCACATGAGAGTTTTTGGTTGTGTGGCTTATGCACACATTCTAGATCAGCTAAGGAAGAAGTTTGATAGTAAGGGGGAGAAGTGCATATTTATTGGATATAATGAAGAATCAAATACATGTAGATTGTATAACCCATCCATCAAGAAGTTTGTTATAAGCAGAGGTGCACAATTCATTGAGGAAGAAGCTTGGGATGGAAGCATCGAGAAAATAGTGAATGTGAAGAGATGTTTGTCTCGTGATGGTAATGAGGAAGAGATGGCTGAAATACATCCCTCATTAGTAGCACCACCTCCACCAACACAAGGACAACAAGGGAAACCACAAGAAGTTATGGGAACATCCTTGAGAAGTGATAACGGTGCTTCTCCAAGCACACCACAAGGAGCAGATTTGAGTGCTTCTACAAGCACAAGTTCAACAAGGGAAAGAGGAACCAGATTCAGAAGTTTGAATGAAATTTATGAGCAAGATGAAGCAAATGAAGGAATGAACTCTTTATTTGCATTGTAATATCATGTAGATGATCCTATTCATTTTGAAGAAGATATAAAAGATAAGAAATGAATAGATGTTATGGATGAAGAAATGAATGCCATAGAGAAGAATAAAACATGGGAACTAGTTGATCTCCCAAAAGGTAAAGAAGTTATTGGAGTGAAATGGGTTTATAAAACCAAAATCAATGGTGAAGGTAAGATTGAAAGGCACAAGGCTAGACTTATTGTTAAAGGCTACAAGCAACAACAATGAAGAGATCTAGAAACATTTGCACCGGTTGCAAGAATGGAAACAGTAAGAGCAGTGTTGTCCATAGCAGCATGACACAAGTGGAAGGTTTACCAGATTGATGTGAAATCAAAATTCCTAAATGGAGTATTGATGGAAGAGGTTAATGTTGAACAACCTCTGGGCTATGAGAAAGAAGGCCAAGAGCATAAAGTATGCAGATTGAAGAAAGCTCTTTATGGGTTGAAACAAGCACCAAGAGTATGGTACATTAGGATAGATGCCTATCTACTGGAAAATGGGTTTGAAAAATGTGAAGGAGAACCAACATTATACATCAACGAGAAATATGGTAGGATGTTGATTGTTGTTTTTTATGTTGATGATGTGATCTTTAGAGGTAATGATTCTTACCTCATTGAGAATTTTAAATCAGTCATGAAGGATGAATTTGAGATGACCGATATAGGATTGTTGAAATACTTCTTAGGAATAGAAGTAGAGCAAAGTGAAAACAATTTTTTTATCTCTCAAGCTAAATATGTAAATGAAGTTTTGGAAATATTTAACATGTAGGATTGCAAGGCAACAATTACTCCTACAATGATGGGATTGAAACTCATCAAAGAGGACAACAGCAAGGATTTTGATCTAAGTTTATACAAGAGCATAGTTGGCAGCCTCATGTATTTGACTGCAACTAGGCAAGATATTATGAATGTTGTGATTTTAATTTCTAGATTTATGGAGAGGCCAAAGGAGGCACATTGGCAAGAAAAAAAATAATTATGAGGTATGTGAAAGGAACAAAAAGGTATGGTATTTTATACACCACTTTAGAAAATTCTGAATTGATTGGATATACTAATAATGATTGGGCTGGAAGTATAGATGACAGGAAGAGAACCTCTGGTTATGTTTTACATATGAGTTCAGGAGCCATTTCATGGGCTTATAAGAAACAACCAATTATGGCTTTATCAACAACAGAGGCAGAGTATGTGGCAGCTATAGCAGCATCATGGCAAGCAGTTTGGATGAGGAGAATGTTGAGGAGTTTTTGTCATGAACAAGTAAAAGGCACAATAATTTATTGTGATAATAGCTCAACAATAGCATTGTCAAATAATTCAGTGTTTCATAAAAGAATGAAACGCATTGATGCCAAGTGTCACTACATTAGGGAGCTAGTGAACAATAGTGAAATTGTTTTGAAACATTGTAGAATAGAGGAGTAGTTTGCTGACATTTTGACGAAACCATTGGGGCAGAAAAGTTTTAATCATTTGAGGAAGTGTTTGGGCATGGAAGAAAACCCAACAGTTGAATGTAAGGGGGAGTGTTGAATTTTTAAATTCAACTACAACAGTAGCAGAAGGACAGAAGCATCCGCTCACAATTTTTTTTTAAAACGTGCACATAACCCCTGCAACTTAAATTCTGGTTTGTTGTACCTGCAAGTTAAAATTTTGATGAAGGTCGTAGCCATGTCTCCCTGTGAATGTATTGAAAGGTTTTGGTTACAAACCACACAACCTAACACTTAACACTTTGCCATGCCACGCCACGCCATTAACGCTGCAACCACCGCATTAATTCAATACTCTTACCGCCAGTTTTTTTTTTTTTTTTTTTTAACGAGCCCACATCATGGAGGACCCACACTACCAAGTCAACGACAACAGCCAATCAAATGGATATCGCATAGTTTTTATGCTGACGTCACCAAGCCTTCATCTGCACCCGATAGAATTTTATGAGCTCGATTTAACTGTTATCGCACGTCCATGAGGGTGACGTCACTGAACCAGTTTGGTACGCGATAACTTTTGCAATGGAGTTTATTTTTTTTTTTTGAGATCCGACAGGCTCCACCTCCGACCAATGGGAGAATGATCACACAGTTTTGGAGGCCTATGTCATCAAGGGCATTTGGTATGCGAAATCCATATGCAAAGAAGTTTAATTTTCAGTTTGAAGTCTGCGACAAATGTTTAGTACTTTGGTTTAAAGTTTATTCATATGCGGCAAGTGTATTAAGGTTTTTAAAACCTTATCATTTCATTTTTTTTACACAGCAGTGAAAGTCATTTTGATTATATATATATATATATATATATATATATATATATATTATAAACTTTTCAAGTTTATAATATATATAATTCAATAGTTTAGTTTGACTTAATTTTTTTTTTGGTGAGACATATAAAAGGCTCGAAGGAAAAACAAAAGATAGCGACTATGTAATTTTGAAAGAGAGCCCGAAGGAAAAAATAGACAAGAGCACTGTGTATGTGCATTTTTTTTTTCATGTGACAGAGAGGAAATTTGAACATCACTGCCTGTGAAGTAGTTTCCATTTTGTAAGCCCTCAGAGCAGGAAGAATATAAGTTTGTAATAGTGTTTCTATTTTAATGAAATAGAAGTTGTTTGTGTGCCATCTCTGTCCAACAAATTTTAATTTAAAATTTTTGTTGAGAGGAGGAATTATTTTATTCCTCTGTGTGTTTTGGAATGCTTCATACATTCCAACAAGAGAGGTAGAAGATCGAAGAAAGAGATAATGGATAATCTCTTCGAAATTTACTCAGTTGGAAATCCACTGCAGATTCAGAATGTAATTCAAGGATGGGAGATAGAAAGTAATAGTAAGGAAGAAGATATCGAGGCCCAGGAGTAAAACATGGATTTTTTTTGTTGACCCCGGGAATACGAGAGGGCGACTATCTCTCTTCCATCAATCCATTCACACATATTGGAATATGAAATGCATTCTAGCTAAAGCTATGCAAAGCTTACAGGAAAATTAAGGCAATCCTGTAGTGGTTTCAATACTGCAGGAAATCAAAAAAGAAATCCAGGATATTAGGGTGTCATGCTATCATGCCACTGCTCGCATTTCCAGAATTGAAATAGAACTTCAACAGATGCAAAATGTGGACAGGCCGGGCTCTACAGCAAAAGACCCAGCACCAATAAACTCATTAGA
The DNA here is from genome assembly GCA_034641835.2 of Pinus albicaulis. Taxonomy (NCBI): domain Eukaryota; kingdom Viridiplantae; phylum Streptophyta; class Pinopsida; order Pinales; family Pinaceae; genus Pinus; species Pinus albicaulis. Next base: position 187,128 of record JAXQQM020076682.1, on the reverse strand, counting down.
TGGTTAAATTAAGATACTCTAAGTTAATGTGCTTTTTGCAGATAGCTTTATTTTTCATGTTGCTTAATATACTTTGAAGTAAATAGTAAACTATCCATGGCGAGGAGTAGACGAAAGAAACAATTTCAATTTTGGATAGCATTTAATGATTTAAGGTGGCCAACAGACTTGGTTTCCTCCGAGCAAGTTGAGATCACCAATTGTGAATATGTTGCAACTTGCTCTATCTTTTTAAGAAATAAAAAATGGTAAGAAGTATTAAATTTACAAAAATATATATATATATATTAAGAAAAAAAAACTTTTTTAGCATATTTCTTGTATGCCTTGTAAGTTTAAGTTAGGTAATAAGAACTTCAAGTTAAAATAATGTAGCCATAGGAGTTTTGTTAGTTTTTATTAATAGATTTTATGAAGCATATGTTAAATTTTATTATTTTTATTTTGTATATAAATTTATAATTTTAATTCAATAAAAAATTTAGTGAGATGAAATTATTTAGTATGGTTATTATTAATATAATAAAATGTTTGTATAGAATTTTTTTTTATAAGATTTTTTTTATATATATTTTTTTTCTTTTCAATCAAATTCATAAGCTTTAACTATATTAAGTAGTTTATATGCGTTATTTGTGTAGGTTTTTTTTTTCATTTATTATAGTGTAGTAATCTGTTCTCTCCATTATCACAGTAGTTTGAAAGCTAGCAAGTCACAACATCCAAAAATATCTATAAGGCAAAGTCGTTGCTCACTAAGCTTGTTTCTTTTTCCATTTTTGTTATTTATTTTCTAGTCATCTACTCATTGTCCAAAATAGTCTTTTTTTCTAATCTATTGGACAATCATTGCTACCACCATGAGCCCATTCATTATAATGCATTCTCACCATACGTCATGTTGTATCTACTAGAATCCCCGCCAAATTTTTTCCTATATTCTAATTTTGGAGCCTTCAATGGTCTTGTGAACTATTGTTTTAGTTGCTTAAGTCATCCTTGGTCTTATTTTCAGGTGTCAAGTAATATTCTAGTGATCTCAAGTTTCACAAATTCTTGTTCTTACATGCCTAGCTTGTAGCCCTCAATTGAGTACTTCAAGGCCATAGTCACTCCTTGTCAATCACAATTGTACACTCCCTTATGGTAGTGATTTTGCATGCGTTGACAGTAGGGGTTGTGCAATCCTCTATGACAATGAGCTTTGCAACTCCTTACGATAGGAAACTATGCAATCTCTTGTGTCAGTTAACTGCAGAGTCCCTTGTTCCAATGAACTACGCAATTTCTAGAGATAACCAACTGTGCACTTTCCAAGGAGAGAAAATGTGAACTCCCTATGGATAATTTATGCACATCACTAGTAGATATTTTGGAAACACTTTCCAAAGTTAGCACTATTACAACTGGTAATTAACTAACTCTAGATCCTAGATTTCTAACATGCATGTGCAAACCCTAACCCTAACCCTATATCTATGAGTGCTCACCTATATAATATCTTGTAGCTCATTCTCACACTCGTCTTTGGAGCTCTGCACATTTCTTGAGCACATGGAGATTTTGGTTGTATGTGCGCCACTATTTAAGGTAAGTTTCGTAATTATCACTTTCATTCGCTTTTAGTTTTTCTTTTATCGGATTTGCATTTGTAAGTGTCGCTTTTTCCTGTCTTTTTCATTATAAGTGCTAGTTTTGATATATTTAGCTTTTACATGTGTTGTTTCTTTCTTGCATGCTTCTTTTCTAGTGCCATTTCACATTCCGATAATCTTTGCAGATGAGTCTGTTTATGCATGTCAATCTTCTCACAATCCTCATTACTTATTACTGATTAATACTTAGTTGAATTATGAGAAAATATGTTTCTCCATCACTATAGTTGTGCATTTCTCCCTTCTAAGCAGCAGATATGAAGCCTTTTTTCTCTGTTGATTCAACATGCACACCTCCCAATATTTTCCTCACTTAAACTCTGCATTGCGCAAATCTAGTGAGCAATGGTTCCATTGTTGGAATTTCTGAATATTCTAGAACAAACAGGGAGAATAGAGATTCTCCTCTACAACACAGAGTTTCAATATAAAATTTTCTGAATGCTGGACAGAGATGGAAAAATTTTCTATTTCATTAAAATGAAAGAAAACTATTACAAAATAAAACAGATTCTTCCTCTAACAGAGGGATTTACAAAATGAGTGTGAATGACTACTACACACGCAGTGCTTCAAAATACACTCTCTGTCTCTCACAGTTTGCACATACAGTGCTTTAACAATTTTTTCTATTTTTCCTTTGGGCACAAAAAAAAATAATACACAGTCTTATGTATGTTAAGCCTACGGGCTTTTTCATTCTTATATGGCGCGGCGTTTATAACATAAAACAAAAAACATAACAAGGTTTAAGAAAAAACTTTAATACTCTGCCGGAATAAACTTTAACCCAAAGTTTTAAACTATTGATGAACCCCGGATTTCAAACACAAACAAGCTAAATTGAATTCTTTTCGCGTTACAAATGAGCCCTACATCATCAGGTCTCAAACCAATGCGAACAATTTCCTATTGGCTGGTGCTGGGCCCCACCAGAACTCAAATGGTTTATGAACTGGGTTTGATAAAAAAGTTCGCATAAAAAAAGTGATATGTGACGTCACAAGAAATTTGAATGCAAAGAAATTATGAACTGTAGTTGATAAAAGGTTTCAGGTCTGGTTTTGAATCGACGATCGGCGGTCGGGTGGTGTGGAGTTCTTACACTTTGGCACTGGCGATATGTGATATGCGCTTTGCGCTATCGGCATCAACGCATTGGCAGTTCGGTGGAACTATGTTGCGGTAGGCGAACGGAACTTGCGATGAGCGATGAATGGTGGGGACCACATCACATTACAGTTGGGAGACGATCCAATGTTACGATGGCATAGACCTTTGGCGCATGTGATATGCGATGTGCGATATCGCATCGTGGTGGATGACGAGCCTTGCGGTTGGGTGGATGTGCGATGCTATGGGGACCAGCATGACGTGGCTCCATTCAAACATTAAAACTGGCACGAGAACAAAATTCCTGTTTTTTGGTTGGTGAGGGCTTTTACGCCCGATAAGAATGTTGCGTGGTTAAAACAGTAAAACCTTCAATTTCTTTGCAATGGTGGTTGCGGCCTTACCAAAATTTAATTTCATCTCTGCAATGGTGGCTGCGGCCTTACCAAAATTTAATTTCATCTCTGCAATGGTGGTTGCAGCCCATAAACAGAAAACCATTCTTACAATTTCTCTATGCCTCTGTTAAATGCACAGAAGTGTGCATTCAACCTAAGCTACCCCTGTTTGTACTCTTTTCTCCTGCACGGGGTACTTGCAGGTGAATTTAATATTTTCAACACTCCCCCTTAAATTCAGTTGCTGGGTTATCAGTGATACCCATGCATTTCCTCAAATATTCAAAACTCTTTTGCCCCAATGACTTTGTCAGAATGTCTGTAAATTGCTCCTCTGTTCTACAATGTTATAAAACAATTTCTCCATTTTTTTCTAGCTCCCTAATGTAGTGAAACTTGGTATCTATGTGTTTAGTTCTTTTGTGAAACACATAATTCTTTGACAATGCTATAGTTGAGCTATTGTCACAATATATTACTATGCCTTTTACCTGTTCTTGACATAAATTCCTCAACATACTTCTCATCCAAACTGCTTGACACATTGTTGTTGTAGTTGCCACATATTCTGCTTCTGCTGTAGACAATGCCACAATTGGTTGTTTCTTAGAAGCCCATGAAATGGCTCCTGAACCCATATGAAAAACATAACCAGATGTACTTTTCCGGTCATCAATACTTCCAACCCAATCACTGTCAGTATATCCAATCAATTCAGAATTTTCAGAAGTGGTATATAGAATTCCATACCTTTTAGTTCTTTTCATATACCTCGGAATTATTTTTTCTACTTTCCAATGTGCCTCCTTTGGCCTTTCCATAAATCTGGAAATTAAACTAACAGCATTCATAATATTAGACCTAGTTGCAGTCAAATACATAAGGGTGCCAACTATGCTCGTGTACAAACTAGGATCAAAATCCTTATTGTTGTCACCTTTGCTGAGTTTCAATCCTATTACTATGGGAGTAATTGCTACCTTGCAATCTTGCATGTTAAATCTCTCCAAAACTTCATTCACATATTTAGCTTGAGAAATAAAAGTTTAATTTTCATTTTGCTCTACTTATATTCCTAAGAAGTATTTCAGCAATCCCATATCAGTCATTTCAAATTCATCTTTCATAACTGTTTTGAAATTTTCAATGAGGTAATCATCATTACCTGTAAAGATCACATCATCAACATATAAGACAACAATCAACATCTTACCATATTTCTCTTTGATGTATAATGTGGGTTCTCCTTCACATTTTTCAAACCCATTCTCCAATAGATAGGAATCTATTCTACTGTACCATGCTCTTGGTGCTTGTTTCAGCCCATAAAGAGCTTTTTAAATCTGCAAACTTTGTGCTCTTGGCCCTTTTTCTCATAGCCTAGAGGTTGTTCAACATAAACCTCTTCCATCAATACTCCATTTAGGAATGCTGATTTTACATCCATTTGGTAAACCTTCCATTTTTTTTGTGTTGCTATGGACAACACTGCTCTCACTGTTTCCATTCTCACAACTGGTGCAAAAGTTTCTTCATAATCCCTTCCATGTTGCTGCTTATAGCCTTTGACAACAAGTTTGGCCTTGTGCCTTTCAATCTTACTTTCAGCATTGCTCTTGGTTTTATAAACACATTTAACTCTAATGAATTCCTTACCTTTTGGGAGTTCAACCAAATCCCATGTTCTATTTTTCTCTATTGCATTCATTTCTTCATCCATAAAATTTATCCATTTATTATCTTTTATAGCTTCTTCAAAATGAATAGGATCATCTACATGAAAATATAATGCAAATAAATAATTCATACCTTCATTTGCTTCCTCTTTCTCATAAATATCATTCAAATTTCTGAATTTGGTTCCTCTTTCATTTGGTGTACTTATGCTTGAAGAAGCACTCAAATCTGCTCCTTGTGGTGTGCTTGGAGAAGCACTCTCATTTCTTCTCAAGGGTGTTCTTACTCCAGCTTGTGGTGTCCCTTGCTGTCCTTGTGTTGGTGGAGGTAGTGGTGCTAATGATGGATGGATTTCAGCCATCTCATCCTCATTTTCATCCTGAGACTAACAACTCTTTACATTGACTATTTTCTCAATGCTTCCATCCCAAGCTTCTTCTTCAATAAACTGAACATCTCTGCTCACAATAAATTTCTTGGTGGATGGATTATACAACATATAAGCTTTGGATTCCTCACTTTATCCAATAAAAACAAACTTCTCCCCCTTACTGTCCAAATTCTTCCTCAGCTGATATGGAATGTGTGCATAAGCCACACAACCAAAAATTTTCATGTGGGTGACACCTTGCTTTATGCCACTCCATGCTTCTTCCAGAAATCTATTCATTACTGCTTTGGTTGGGAATCTATTCAAGATGTATGTTGTACAATGTACAGCTTCAGCCCAATACTCATTTGGAAAATGTTTTGCCTTCAGCATACTTATTACCATATCCATGATTGTTCTATTTTTCCTTTCAGAAACTTCATTTTGTTGTGGTGTGTACCTTGCTGCAAAATTTCTTTCGTATGCCATTTTCTCTGCAAAAACGCAGAAATTATTTTGAGACATACTCACCTCCTCTATCAGTTCTTAAAAAATTTATGTGTTGCCCACTTTGGTTCTCAAAAAGTGCCTTAAATTGGCAGAATTTTTCAAACACTCCACTTTTATATTTCAAGAAATAAACCTAAGTTTTCCTTGTGAAATCATCAATAAAAGTCAGCATGTAGTGGCTGCTTGCTAATGATGGTGTTTGCATTGGTCCACACAAATCTGAATGGACAATTTCTAAGGGTGCCTTTGCCCTTATTCTTTTTCTTGATGGAAATCTTTCTCTGTGTTGTTTGCCCAAGATGCAGCCTTCACATAGGCTGTCCAATTTCTCAATCAATGGTAATCCCCTTACCATTCCTTTCTTGTGCAACAAATTCAGTCCTCCAAAACTGAGATGTCCAAATCTCAAGTGCCATAACCAGTTTTCATCTTTTTCTTATGTTTGGAATGTCTCTTGTGTCACTGCTGCTATTTCTTCTCCTTTCTTCAAATCTGCTCTCATCTTGAGAGGGAACATTATGTTCTTTTTCATCTTCACTTCAGCAATACATTGCTTGCTTGGTGGTTTATCCATGATGGTGCATCCATCATCTTCAAAGAAAACATTATATCCCTTTTGAATGAGCTATCCAATGCTTAACAAATTACATTTCATACCTAGTACATAATATACATCAGATATGCTCTTCTTTTCTCCTTTCTTTGTCAAGACACCTACTCTTCCTTTTCCCATGACAGAGACCTTACTGTCTATCCCCAACGTAACTTGAGACTTTACATTTTCATCTAACATGGAAGACATGGCAATGTTTCCAGTCATATGGTTACTACAACCTGAGTCTAGAAACCATATATCCTCATTCTTTTCCTCAGCCATATTACATGCTAAAAACAAATTATCTTGACTAATATTTTCTTTTGTAAAATTAGCACTGGTTCTATTACCCATGTCACTCTATTTCTTCCTACATTCATTTTCATAATGACCATACTTCTTACAGTAATGACATTGGACTTGGGATTTGTCATACCTTTTTCCATGTTTTTGATTTTTTCCACCATGCTCGCTGCTACCTTGGCCTTGGTTCTGATTTTGATTGCTACCCCTTCCACTTGCAGGGTTGTTTCTTCCTCCTCTGTTTTGGCTTATGCCTCTTCCTTTTCTTCTATAGTTTCCTATGCCTTGACTTCTTCCTCTTCCAAAGGACATTTGGGTGTTGAAATCATGCTCCAAATATGAGTTTGCGTTTCTATCCAATCTTTGTTCATGTGTCATCACTGATGCATGAAGTTCATCAACTCAAAAATTTGAGAGATCCTTTGTCTCTTCAATGGTTGTGACTCTCAAATCAAACCTTGAGGGTAAGCTCCTCAACACTTTCTCCACAATCCTTCTTTCTTCAAGTGTTTCTCCATGAGACCTTATCTGGGTGACCAACCTAATCACATGTGTGAAGAATGAGTCTATGTTATCAGACTTTTTCATACAGAGAGTTTCAAACTCTCTCCTCAGCAATTGTAGCTTTGTTGTCTTCACCTTCTCCATACCTTGATAGGTAATCTGTAGGGTATCCCATGCATCCTTGGATCTCTTAGCTGTTGCTATCCTTGGAAACACACTCTCATGTACTACTTGATAGAGATAGAAGAGGGGGCTTTTGAGTCCTTCTTCCTATTTCTCTTCAACAAATCCTTCTTTGCCTGTGTTAAGGCATTAAAGGCATTTCCATCTGCTGGTTCTGCAAAACCATCATCAACAAGCTCCCATAAGTCTTGAGAGGCAAACAGGGATCTCATGGTGATTTCCCAATAATCATAGTTCTTCCCATTGAACTGTGGGAGTTGAGTATTTCCAATAGTCATGCTTGTGATGGCTCCTGCCATGACTTAGCACTCTGAACTATGCAATAAACTTGATTGTGTTTTTTTTGAAACAAACTGTCTTTCCTTCTTTAAAAGACAAACTCTGTCTTTGAGGACTGCACTCTTTTAAACAAAACAAAACTCTATTTTTTTTTTGAGAAATACCTACACTGTTGCTGAGCCTTCACTCTGCTGAAGAACTATTGCAACAAATCCTTCCTTCAGCTTCTTTGACACCTTCAAATAGCCTAGACTAGCTCCAATACCATGTTGGAATTTCTGAATATTCCAAGAGAAACAGGGAGAATAGAGATTCTCCTCTACAACACAGAGTTTCAATATAAAATTCTATGAATGCTAGACAGAGATGGCAAACTTTTCTATTTCCTTAAAATGAAAGAAAATTATTACAAAATAAAATAGATTCTTCCTCTAACAGAGGGATTTACAAAATGAGTGTGAATGACTGCTACACACGCAGTGCTTCAAAATACACTCTCTGTCTCTCATAGTTCCCACATACAGTGCTTTTACAATTTTTTCTGTTTTGTCTTCGGGCACACAAAAAAAAAAATACACCGTCTTATGTATGATTAGCCTACAGGATTTCTCATTCTTATATGGCGCGGCGTTTATAACATAAAACAAAAAAAATAACAAGATTTAATAAAAAAACTTTAATACTCCGTCAAAATAAAATTTAACCCAAAGTTTTAAACTATTGATGAACCCCGGATTTCAAACACAAACAAACTAAATTGCATTATTTTCATGTTACAAATGATCCCTATGTCAACAAGTCTCAAACCAACGCGAACGCTTTCCTATTGGCTGGTGATGGGCCCCATCGGAACTCAAATGATTTATGAACCAGGTTTGATAAAAATGTTTGCGTAACAGAGGTGATATGTGACATCACAAGAAATTAGAATGCGAAGAAATTATAAACTGTAGTTGATAAAAGGTTTCGGGTCTGATTTTGAATCGGCGATCGGCGGTCGGGTGGTGCAGAGTTCTTACACTTTGGCGCTGGCAATATGCGATATGCGTTGTGCGCTATCGACATCTGCGCATCGGTTGTTCGACGGAAATATGTTGCGGTAGGTGGATGGAAGTTGCGATGAGCGATGAATGGTGGGGACCAGATCACATCGCTGCTGGGAGACGATCCAATGTTGCGATGGCATAAACCTTTGGTGCATGAAATATGCGATGTGCGATATCGAATTGCAATATCGCATCGCGGTGGATGACGAGCCTTGCAGTTGGGCAAATGTGTGATGCTGTGGGGACCACCATGATGTGGCTCCATTCAAACATTAAAACTGGTGCGAGAAAAAAATTCCTATTTGTTGGTTGGTGAGGGATTTTATGCCCGATAAGACTATTGCATGGTTAAAACCATAAAACCTTCAATTTATTTGCAATGGTGACTGCGACCTTACCAAAATTTAATTTCATCTCTACAATGGTGGCTACGGCCCATAAACAAAAAACCATCCTTACATTTCTCCATGCCTCTGTTAAATGCACAGAAGTGTGCACTCAACCTAAGATGCCCCTGTTAGTACTCTTTTCTCCTACACGGGGTACTTGCGGGTGAATTTAATATTTTCAACATCTATCCCCACTCACTCTAATTGCAAACGACCAATCCCTGGTCCGAAATGGACATTGCGCAATTAAAACTAGCAGCATGCACCCTCTCCATTGTTGATGTGAAATATAATTTCAAGGGAACTTGTCTCTCTCAGCAGCTGTGCATTGGAAATTTGTAAGACTCAGTCCTTCAATCTTGCCTCTCGTTGACCAACATGCGCAGTTCTTCCTCTCTATCATTTCGTAGTGTGTACTTCTAGTGATAATTTTGGTCACTCTTGCCTCAATTTTACCCCTTGGTCTCAGGTCTTTCGTAATCCTCCCTCTCAGTGATTGTTTTTTGTGTTTGTTAGCTTGATAGAATAGGGGATTATCTCAAGAACTAACTTTGTGATGCCATGAGTGCATCTCCACTTCTAGGTGTTCTCACTCAAGAGTTTATCAGTCTTACATCCTCCATTGACATGACGCCTTCAGTTACAAGACAAGAACCAATTAAGGAGGCCATTGAAAGAAGTGTTGAAGGTGTTGGAGAAAGTTCTAGATCAAGAGAAACTACCTTGGCAGATACCAGGTGTTTTGTGGATAATACGACTACTATATCATGGCTAACCATAAAAGATGATTTCAACAAGAAAGAGTTTCCAGAAGATCTAGGAGATAGGGAAATATACATTAATGTTAAGAGATCCATGTTCCACAAAGTTGCTTGAAAATATGAGGTGCTACCATGTGCAGAAGTAATCAAATGGATATTGTAGGGTCTAGACTCCAAGAAAATGACTCTAAGCAGTGTGAGTGGGGAAGAGCTCACGACATATCATCCACATGATCTCCATTCGTATTACAAACCACTGTGGCCAGAAGAGTATCTGAATTCTTAGTATTGTGCAGTTTGGGCTCATTTGAAAAGAAAGGATGTCATCAGATCATGGTGGCAGGAACCAAAAAAGTTTCGCCAAAAGATAAAAGGCGTCTACAGGATAAAATCATTAAATAAGGTTTATCATTACCTCATGGCAATGTGTTCGAGAATATATGGATATGAAAACACCTAGTTTTGTGAAGAAGGATGGATATATATGCTTTACTTGGTGGTTAGAGAAGGGAAGATCTTCAAAAAGTTGGATATACTTTCGCAACAACTGCATATTAATATGAAAAAGGTGAAGAATGATGCAGAACATGGGAAAACTTGGTTATTTATGTTTGCATACATGTTGGATGGAATATGCACTAGAAATGAGTTTTTGGCTATATAGTGGAATTAAACTCAACAATCGCTTTCTGTCAACATATATTGCAAACTACTTTCAAAATTCAATTACATGAGAGTTTATGACAAATTAGTTGAGCACTTCTTTGTTGTGCTCTATCAAATGATCTTCGAAAAAGAGGCCCCTGCATGACTGATCAAGCGAAAGAAGCAGTTATGGAAATGGCAGATTGGTTCACTTCCTCTACGAGCACCTATCTCAGAGTCCTCAGATCCCAAAAGACACTGCTTCTTCTACTGAAGTACGTGACTGATAAGTGGGTCATGTAGGAGATCAAATATCAGCTTTGCTCAAGACCATCATAGATTTTGCAGAAGAAGAAGAAGTCACCATGGCCTCTCCTTCCGTGACAAGTGGGGTCTTATTAGCTAAAGATTCTGAAGGCAACAGAAGAAAAAGTTGAAGAACTTAGGCATGTCACGTTCGGTGAAATGATTTTTCATAGATATGACCCCATGGGACTATGCAAACAACATTGTCCTAAGTTGCATTTTTCCTAGCCATATGTTTCTATTTCTCTGGAAGATGAGGAGAAGATGAAGAATTGCTACAATGTTTCCAAAGTAACTAGGCCATGTGATGAGGCAGGCCCTTCTAACACAACTAATGTACCAAACCATTGTTTAAGAACGAAACGAGGTGAACGTGCCCACTCAAGGTAGAGTTGTCAAGCCAAAGAGGAACATCACTCTTGATCTAGAAGAAGAAAGGAGCAGAAAATTTAAAGCAGATCCAAACACCAAAGGTGTAATTGAAGCATAGAGGAAAACAAAAAACTTAGAAAAAGCATAGATAAAATGAGAATAAGGGTAGAAAGAGGAAGAAAAGTAGGAAATCAGAAAAGGACTTTCAAACCTAGTAAAATTAAATTTATGGAGAAGAATTAAGAATAAAATTACTTTATAAAATTAAATTAAAATTAAATTATCAAATTTCAAAGAGACACAGGGTAACGGACGATAGAGCCCACTTTACTAAATTAATTTGTAAGAAAAAAAATCAGAACTCCCACCAAAAAACCAAAAAATTTACACATCATTCTCTACTTCCCATTTTTCTAATATTTACAAGTGAACTGCACGTATTCTCTGTCCCCTGTTCTGTTAATCTATCATATCAACGATGGACGTTCTGATATTACCGTTGGCTCAGTAGATCCACTCTTCTCAAGTTCAGTATGGGATGGAAGGGATGTGTGAAATGTAGGATAATAAATCAATTAATTTGAAATAAAATAAAATAAAATTGTTAATTTTATGTTATTAATAAAGGTCTTTTCTTTAGTAAATTGGTAATTTGTTAAAGTGATTTGAGTGAGATGTAGTGATTTGAATGATGTAGGCTTCCAGGAATAAATAGATGCTGTGTAGAGTAAGTTTCTTGAAAATGCAGTGGAGGTGTTCTGTAAGTTCCTTGAAAATGCAATCTGTGAAGTTCGAAGTTAAGTTCCGGGAAGAGTCCGGGAAGCCGCAACGTTTAGTGGGCGTTAATTGTACCCATGCCCAGATGCGCTGCAAGCCTCAGGTAAAGGACAGATGGGACAAGTAGGGTGACGATGTGTTCCATTACACTCAGTATAGTGGAATGTTGGTCAGCACAATAGCATTGCAGGCCTTTCAAAAAAAAGATATAGATGGGACAATCAGAGGGGCCATGTATTCCATTAGTCTCACTATGGTCAATATTTGTGAGTGTTAGCGTCATACGTACGTAGGTCTATGAAAATTTGTGTAGCAGTATACTCGTGAGATTTGTTATTTTTGTGCAGTAATGTTTGTACTTCTGTGGATCGTAGATTTTGGAAATATTTATGTGGAGAGTAGATTTTGGAATATTTTTATAACTATAGAGGGTGGACACTGGCTGCTCTTTCCCTTGTTATTCCAGATCCTCCAAGATCCCCACGTGAACCTGTACTAAGACAGTGCTCCTTCCCAGACACTTCCTGTAAATGGTGGAGAAATTGTATTCCACTATTTTCCGACAACTCAAGGAATACAACTATCTGTTGTTGAAGAATGTGAAAGCTTGTCAGCTGTCGCTATACCTCGTTTACGTAACTCATGAAACACAAAATATAGAAGTTGTCTACCAGCCCTTGAAATAGTTCGGACGACAGAAAATTGTCGGAATCTGTTCAACTAAAACTCTAAAAATCAAGTAGTTGGAGTGTTTAGAATCCATTTTTGATGCTGGAAATGGATTCAGCACTATCAAAAACCCTTAAGGCACTTAAAATAAGTTTAACAACTGTAAACAAAATCTTGGGCAAATTTTGGCCGGATTTTCAAAAACTCATTGCCAGATTCTGAGTGAAAACGCGACCTTTTTAGACTACGCGCAAAATATACACTAGTGGATTGAGTGATATCCTCTCGCTATGGTTGGAATTTCAAAACAAATCACTCATCAAATTGGATGGTTTTTAAATCTTCCTAAAAATTTTGAGGCTTTAGCAATATTTTTAATGTATTTAACTAGTAAATAACCCAGGACAAACAATTTAGCCTTAATTTCCATCCCTGCCTCTAATAAGTTTGTCTGATTTGTTTTTTTTCCCACAAGAAAACAACTAACCAAATTTTCATTAGTGAAAAAAAACCAGTTACATATTTCAAATTATATAGTTATAAAAGTCAGATATGTCTGCTATAAATCTAACATTCTAGTTACAGAGCTTAGAGTTTGTAATAAACTCAGAAAATGTCTGTCTGATTAGTTGTTGCCAGCACGTTTTGCATATCATTTTTATTTATGGGTTGTAGATGATTTGGTTTGAGTGAGGTTTATTCGCGATCAGATTCGAGTTCAGAATTCATAAATTGAGCATGAAAACCACGCTATGCCACTCTATAGAATTGAATTAAATTATCCTAAGACTTCAAATTTCAAAGAGATAGAAAGCAAGTGACGATAAAAACACCTTTTTACTAAATTAAATTATAAAAAAGATCGGAACTCTCACCCAGAAAAACAAAAAAATTACACAGCATTCTCTACTTCCCATTTTTGTAATATTTGCAAGTGAACTGCACGTATTCTCTGTCCCCTGTTCTATTAATCTATCATATCAGCGAAGGACGTTCTGATACTACTGTTGGCTCAGTAGATCCACTCTTCTCAAGTTCAGCATGAGATGGAAGGGATGTGTACATTGAAATGGCGGAAAATAAATCAATTAATTTGAAATAAAATTAACAATAGGCCTTCTTTTTTTTTCAAGTAAAATGGCAATTTGTTAAAGTAATTTGAATAAGATGCAGCATCAAATTTATTCAGTTTTCATTATAACATTCAGAATTCAACAACACACAAACCAAAATATGCCAAATTGAAATGTGCCAAAATCCACCATTCACAAAACCCTATGACAAAGAAATAGGTATAGGTTATGGATTACACTTCTATTTATGACTTTATCTTTTATGACAACATTAAAAATACATGATTGAATCTTCATGACATGGAACAGCACCTGTTGTTTCTGATGCATATAAAAAAATAGGTAACTACGACCTGGTTTTGTTTATTTGTGACAATGACGAAATGAAGGCTGCGTTGTTGCCTGCTCCTTTGCTTCCTTCCTCCCTGGTATGCCTGATTTAGATTGAAGCCATGAGAGTATCTACAGATCCACCATGTCTAGGTAGGAAGCTAGAGCAGAGAGATGGGTAGGAGCAGAAGCAGAGGTAGCAAATCCTGCAGATGAATATGAACACTGAAACAAATACATTACAAACAGTGGGATACTCGATCTCTCATGGGTGTCCTTCATAAGGCCCAGAGCCAGTTGGATTCACATAATAGTGCAGAAAGTGGGATACTCATCTCTGACAATTGTGTATTGATAAGGGTATCCCTCATAAGGCCAGTACCCACTTTCTGGATTCACGTGATACAAAACTGTAGTAACTGCTGGTTGTTCGCTCTTTTTCTCATCCGCTTTCTTCTCAGCAGGGGGTTTCTTCTCCTCTGTTTTCTTCTCTGGCCCTTTTTTCTCTTCCTTCTTCTCTTCCACACTCAGCAGCTCTGTGCTGTACCCCAATTTCCTCAGTTTTTTTGCAAGACGCACAGGATCTGCGTCTCCCACCACAGTTATCTTTCCCTCCTTCATGTCCGTTGTAATAGAGTCCACTGAAACATAGCATTCAAAGAATCAGTAAAGAAAAACATATAACAAACGCATAGTAAATGTTATGGAGGTTGCAGGAAATGGAGATTCATGCCTCCGCATTCTACTACAGCCTTCATGGCTTTCGCTCTGCTTCTCTCGTCCCCCATGGTCGATTTAAACACCATTTTCTGCACATTTAAATAATGGTTAATGATGTCTAAAATAGAATCTTTAAATCATTAATCCTACAAAAGCGGCATGTATAGATAGTATGTAGTCAGTGATGGTACCCTTATTATTAGTTTGACAATAGTAATAAGTTAATCTGTATTGAGCAGGCTATCTTATTATTGTCTTACTATTGAATTAAATTATAATAAATTTTCACACTATTTAAAAAAAACTACAAAGAAATTAGCAAATTAGCAAATTAGGACATAGAGAATATATAAATATACCTTCATTCTGAAAGCCTATAGAGAATAGCCTCCTCTGCTCTAATTCAACCACACCAAATTTTCCTAACCTGACCTTTGGTGGTGTTTTCTGTATTCCACTGATCTTGTGATGAGGTCTCAGTGACCTCCCTGAATAAATAGATGTTGTGCAGTGTAAATTCCTTGAAAATGCAATGAAGGTTGCCTGTAACTTCCTTGAAAATGCAATCTGTGAGAGGGCCACTTCAAAGTTCAGTTCCAGGCAGAGTCCGGGAAGGCGCAGTGTTTATTGCCATGTACCGCACCATGGCATTGCAGGCCTGAAAATAAAACTATAAAAGTTAATAATGAAAAGGAAGTCGCGCCATTAACGTTGCAACTACTACATTAATTCAATACTCTTACCACCAGTCTTTTTTTTATTTTGAACGAGCCCACAGCATGGAGGACCCACACTGCCAAGTCAATGGCAGCAGCCAATCAAATGGCTATCGCGTAGTTTTGATGCTGACGTCACCAAGCTTTCATCCGGACCCGATAGAATTTTATGAGCTTGATTTAACTGTTATCGTGCGTCCATGAGGGTGACGTCACTGAACCAGTTTGATATGCGATAACTTTTGTAATGGAGTTTATTTTGTTTTGAGATCCGACGAGCTCCACCTCCGACCAATGGGAGAACAATCACGCAGTTTTTAAGGCCTATGTCATCAAGGGCATTTGGTATGTGAAATCCATATGCAAAGAAGTTTAATTTGCGGTTTGAAGTTCGCGACAAATGTTTAGTACTTTGGTTTAAAGTTTATTCATATGCGGCAAGTGTATTAAGGTTTTTAAAACCTTATCATTTAATTTTTTTTTCGCAATGATGAAATTCATTTTAACTTAATATATATATATGGTTAATATATATATATATATATATAAAATTCAATAGTTTAGTCTGACTTAGTTTAATTTTTTGGTGAGACATATAAAATGTTCGAAGGCAAAACAAAAGATAGTGACTGTGTGTAATAGTTTAGTCTGACTTAATTTAATTTTTTGGTGAGACATATAAAATGTTTGAAGGCAAAACAAAAGATAGTGACTATGTGTAATTTTGAAAGAGAACCCGAAGGAAAAAATAGACAAGAGCACTGTGTATGTGCATTTTTTTTCATGTGACAAAGAGGAAATTTGAAGAACACTGTGTGTGAAGCAGTTCCCATTTTGTAATCCCTTAGAGGAGGAAGAATATCAGTTTGTAATAGTGTTTCTATTTTAATGAAATAGAAGCTGTTTGTGTGCCATCTGTCTAGTAAATTTTAATTTAATCTCTGTGTTCAGAGGAGGAATTCTTTTATTCCTCTGTGTGTTTTGGAAAAATTCAGAAATTCCAACAAGCGAGGTAGAAGGTCAAAGAAAGAAATAATGGATAATCTCTTTGAAATTTACTCAACTGGAGGTAGAAGGTCAAAGAAAGAAATAATGGATAATCTCTTTGAAATTTACTCAACTGGAAATCCACCGCAGATTCATAATGTAATTCAAGGATCAGAGATAGAAAGTAATAGTAAGGAAAAAGATATCGAGGCCCAGGAGGAAAACATAGATTTTGTTGTTGACCTCGAGAATACGAGAGGGCGACTATCTCTCTTCCATCAATCCATTCACACATATTGGACTCTAAAATGCGTTCTAGCTAAAGCTATGCAAAGCTTAAAGGAAAATGAAGGCAATCCTGTAGTGGTTTCAATACTGCAGGAAATCAAAAAAGAAATCCAGGACATTAAGGTGTCACATTATCATGCCACTGCTTCAATTGCCAGAATTGAAATACAACTTCAACAGATGCAGTAGGTGGACATGTCGGGCTCTACAGCAAAAGACCCAGCACCAATAGACTCATCAGATGGTTAAATTAAGATACTCCAAGTTAATGTACTTTTTGCAGATAGCTTTTATTTTTCATGTTGTTTAATAGACTTTGTAGTAAACAGTAAACTGACCATAGCGAGTAGACGAAAGAAACAATTTCAATTTTGGATAGCATTTAATGCTTTAAGGTGGCCAACAGACATGGTTTCCTCCAAACAGGTTGAGATCACCAAATGTGAATATGTTGCAACTTAAAAATGGTAAGAAACTACTAAATTTACAAAAAAAAAAAAAAAAATAAGAAAAAAACTTTTTTAGGATATTTCTTGTATGCCTTGTAAGTTTAAGTTAGGTAATAAGAACTTCAAGTTAAAATAATGTAGCCATAAGAGTTTTGTTAGTTTTTATTAATAGATTTTATGAAGCATATGTTAAATTTTATTATTTTTATTTTTTATATAAATTTATAATTTTAATTCAATAAAAAATTTAGTGAGATGAAATTATTTAGTATGGTTATTATTCATATAATAAAATGTTTGTATAGAATTTTTTTTATAATTTTTTTTTTGTTTTTTTATATATTTTTTTCTTTTTAGGCAAATTCATAAGCTTTAGCTATATTAAGTAGTTTATATGAGTTATTTGTGTAGTTTTTTTTTTCATTTACTATGGTGTAGTAATCTGTTTTCTCCATTATCAGAGTGGTTTGAAAGCTAGCAAGTCACAACATCCAAAAAAACCTATAAGGCAAAGTCGTTGCTCACTAAGTTTGTTTTTTTTTTTTCCATTTTTGTTATTTATTTTCTAGTCATCTACTCACTGTCCAAAATAGTCTTTTTTTTTTCTAATCTATTGGAGATTCATTGCTACCACGATGAGCCCAATCATTATAAGGCATTCTCACCATACTTCATGTTGTAGCTACTAGAATCCCCGCCAAATTTTTTCCTATATTCTAATTTCGGAGCCTTCAATGGTCTTGTGAACTATTGTTTTAGCTGCTTAAGTCATCCTTGGTCTTATTTTCAAGTGTCAAGTCATCTTCTAGTAATCTCAAGTTTCGCAACTTCTTGTTCTTACATGATGACTTATTTTCAAGTGTCAAGTCATCTTATAGTAATCTCAAGTTTCGCAACTTCTTGTTCTTACATGCCTAGCTTGTAGCCCTCAATTGAGTACTTCAAGGCCACAGTGACTCCTTGTCAATCACAATCGTACACTCCCTTATGGTAGTGATTGTGCATGCATTGACAGTAGGGATTGTGCAATCCTCTATGCCAGTGAGCTGTGCAGCTCCTTGATAGGAAACTATGCAATCTCTTGTGTCAGTTAACTGCACAGTCCCTTGTGCCAATGAACTACGTAATTTCTAGAGATAATCAACTGCGCACTTTCCGAGGATAGACAATGCGAACTCCCTATAGATAGCTAATGCACATCACTTGTAGAAAGTGTGGAAACACTTTCCAAAGTTAGCATTGTTACAACTGGGAATTAACTAACTCTAGATCCTAGATTTCTAACATGCATGTGCAAACCCTAACCCTAACCATATATCTATGAGTGCTCACCTATATAATAGCTCGTAGCTCATTCTCACACTCGTCTTTGGAGCTCTGCACATTTCTTGAGCACAGGGAGATTTTGGTTGCATGTGCACCATTTAAGGTAAGTTTCGTAATTATCACTTTCATTCGCTCTTTGTTTTTCTCTTATCGGATTTGCTTTTGTAAGTGTCAATTTTTTTGTTTTTTTCATTACAAGTGTCAGTTTTGATATATTTAGCTTTTACATGTGTTGTTTCTTTCTTGCATGCATCTTTTCTAGTGTCATTTCACATTTCGATAATCTTTGCAGATGAGTCTATTTATGCATGTCAATCTTCTCACAATCCTCATTACTTGTTACTGATCAATACTTAGTTGAATTATGAGAAAATATGTTTCTCCATCACTTTAGTTGTGCATTGCTCCCTTCTAAGCAGCAGATATGAAGCCTTGTTCTCTGCTGATTCAACATGCACACCTCCCAAGATTTTCCTCACTTCAACTCTGCATTGCGCAAATCTAGTGAGCAATGGTTCCATCCCTGCTTAATGTGATTGCAAATCACCAATCCCTGGTCCGAAATGGACATTGCGTACTTAAAACTAGTAGCATGCACCCTCTCCATTTTTGATGTGAAATTTAATGTCAAGGGAACTTCTCTCTCTCAGCAACTGTGCATTGGAAATTCATAAGACTCAGTCCTTCAATCTTGCCTCTCGTTGACCAACATGTGCAGTTCTTCCTCTCTATCATTTCGTAGTGTGTACTTCCAGTGATAATTTTGGTCACTCTTCCCTCAATTTGACCCCTTGGGCTCAAGGCTTTCGTAATCCTCCCTCTCAGTGATTGTTTGTTGTGTTTGTTAGCTTGATAGAATAGGAGATTATCTCAAGAACTAACTTTGTGATGTCATGAGTGCATCTCCAATTCTAGGTGTTGTCACTCAAGAGATTATCAGTCTTACATCCTCCACTGACATGATGCCTTTAGTTACAAGACAAGCACCAATTAAGAAGGCCATTGAAAGAAGTTTTGAAGGTGTTGGAGAAAGTTCTAAACCAAGAGAAACTATCTTGGTAGATACCAGTTGTTTTGTGGATAATACCACTACTATATCATGGCTAACCATAAAAGATGCTTTCAACAAGAAAGAGTTTCTAGAGGATTTAGAAGACAGGGAAATTTACATTAAAGTTAAGAGATCCAAGTTCCACAGAGTTGCTTGCAAATATGAGGTGCTACCATGTGCAGAAGTAATCAGATGGATATTGTAGGGTCTAGACTCCAAGAACATGACTCTAAGCAGTGTGAGTCAGGAAGAGCTCACGACAGATCATCCACATGATCTCCATTCATGCTACAAACCGCCGAGGCCAGAAGAGTATTTGAATTCTTAGTATTGTGCAGTTTGGGCTCATTTGAAAAGAAAGGATGTCATCAGATCATGGTGGCAGGAACCAAAAAGGTTTCGCCAAAAGACAAAAGGGGTCTACAGGATAAAATCATTAAATAAGGTTTATCATTACCTCATGGCAATGCGTTCGAGAATATATGATGGGAAAGCACCTAGTTTGTGAAGAAGGATGGATATATATGCTCTACTTGGTGGTTAGAGAAGGGAAGATCTTCAAAAAGTTGGATATACTTCCGCAACAACCGCATATTAATATGACAAAGGTGAAGAATGATGCAGAACATGGGAAAAATCGGTTATTTAAGTTTGCATACATGTTAGATGGAATATGCACTAGAAATGAGTTTTTGGCTATATAGTGGAATTGGACTCAACAATTGCTTTCTGTCAACATATATTGCAAACTACTTTCAAAATTCAATTACATGGGAGTTTATGACAAATTAGTTGAGCACTTCTTTGTTGTGCTCTATCAAATGATCTTCGAAGAAGAGGCCCCTGCATGATTGATCAAGCGAAAGAAGCAGTTATGGAAATGACAGATTGGTTCACTTCTTCTACGGGCACATATCTCATAGTCTTCTGATCTGAAAAGACAATGCTTCTTCAACCGAAGTACGTGACTGATAAGTGGATCATGTAGGAGATCAAATATCAGCTTTGCTCAGGACCATCACAAATTTTGCATAATAAGAAGAAGTCAGCATGGCCTCTCCTTCCCCGACAAGTGGGGTCTTATGAGCTAAAGATTCTGAAGGCAACAGAAGCAAAAGTGGAAGAACTTAGGCGCCTCAGGTTCGGTGAAATGACTTTTCATAGATATCACACCACGGGACTATGCAAACAACATTGTCCTAAGTTGCTATGTTTCTATTTCTCTGGAAGATGAGGAGAAGATGAAGAATTGCCACAATGTTTCCAAAGTAACTAGGCCATGTGATGAGGCGGGCCCTTCTAACACAACTCATGTACGAGACCATTGTTTAAGATCGGAACGAGGTGGAAGTGCCCACTCAAGGTAGAGTTCTCAAGCCAAAGAGGAACATCACTCTTGATCTAGAAGAAGAGAGGAGTAGAAAATTTAAAGCAGATCCAAACACCAAAGGTGTAATTGAAGCATAGAGGAAAACAAAAAGTATAGAAAAAGCATAGATAAAATGAGAATAAGGGTAGAAAGAGGAAGAAAAGTAGGAAACCAGAAAAGGACTTGCAAACCTAGTAAAATTAAATTTATGGAGAAGAATTAAGAATAAAATTACTTTATAAAATTAAATTAAAATTAAATTATCAAATTTCAAAGAGACACATGGTAACGGACGATAGAGCCCACTTTACTAAATTAATTTGTAAGAAAAAAATCGCGACTCCCACCAAAAAACCAAAAAATTTACACATCATTCTCTACTTCCCATTTTTCTAATATTTACAAGTGAACTGCACGTATTCTCTGTCCCCTCTTCTGTTAATCTATCATATCAGCGAAGGACGTTCTGATATCACCGTTGGCTCAGTAGATCCACTCTTCTCAAGTTCAGCATGGGATGGAAGCGATGTGTGAAATGTAGGATAATAAATTAATTAATTTGAAATAAAATAAAATTGTTAATTTTATGTTATTAATAATGGTCTTTTCTTTAGTAAATTGGTAATTTGTTAAAGTGATTTGAGTGAGATGTAGTGATTTGAATGATGTAGGCTTCCAGGAATAAATAGATGCTGTGTAAAGTTTCTTGAAAATGCAATGGAGGTTTTCTGTAAGTTCCTTGAAAATGCAATCTGTGAGATTCGAAGTTAAGTTCCGGGAAGAGTCCGGGAAGCCGCAACGTTTAGTGGGCGTTAATTGTACCCATGTCCAGATGCACTGCAAGCCTCAGGTAAAGGACAGATGGGACAAGTAGGGTGACGATGTGTTCCATTACACTTGCAGGCCTTTCAAAAAAAATATATAGATGGGACAATCAGAGGGGCCATGTATTCTATTAGTCTCACTATGGTCAATATTTGTCAGTGTTAGCGTCATACGTACGTAGGTCTATGGAAATTTGTGTAGCAGTATACTCGTGAGATTTGTTGTTTTTGTACAGTAATGTGTGTACTTCTGTGTATCGTAGATTTTGAAAATATTTGTGGACAGTAGATTTTGGAATATTTTTATAACTATAGAGGATGGACACTGGCTGCTCTTTCCTTTGTTATTCCAGATCCTCCAAGATCCCCATGTGAACCCGTACTAAGACAGTGCTCCTTCCCAGACTCTTCCTGTAAATGGTGGAGAAATTGTATTCCACTATTTTCCGACAACTCAAGGAATACAACTATCTGTTTTTGAAGAATGTGAAAGCTTGTGAGCTGTCGCTATACCTAGTTTACGTAACTCATGAAACACAAAATATAGAAGCTGTCTAAAGAGCCCGTGAAATAGACTGGATGGCAGAAAATTGTCGGAATTCGGTCAACTAAAACTCGAAAAATCAGGTGCTTGGAGTGTTTAGAATTCATTTTTGATGCTGGAAATGGATTCAGCACTATCAAAAACCCTAGGACATTAAAATATTAAAGTTTAACAACTGTAAACAAGATTCTGGGCAAATTTTTGCCAGATTTACTAAAAATCATTGCCAGATTCTAGGTGAAAACGCCACATTTTTAGACTACTCGCAAAATGTACACCAGTGGATTGAGTGATATCCTCTTGCTATGATTGGAATTTCAAAACAAATCACTCATCAAATTGGATGGTTTTTAAATCTTCCTAAAAAATTTGAGGCTCTAGCAATATTTTTAATGTATTTAACTAGTAAATCACCCAGGACAAACAATTTAGCCTTAATTTCCATCCCTGCCTCTAATAAGTTTGTCTGATTTGTTTTTTTTCCCACAAGATAACAACTAACCAAATTTTCATTAGTGAAAAAAAACCAGTTACATATTTCAAATTATATAGTTATAAAAGTTAGATATATCTGCTATAAATGTAACATTCCAGTCACAGAGCTTAGAGTTTGTAATAAACTAAGAAAATGTCTGTCTGATTAGTTGTTGCCAGCACGTTTTGCATATCATTTTTATTTATGGGTTGTAGATGATTTGGTTTGAGTGAGGTTTATTCGTGATCAGATTCGACTTCAGAATTCATAAATTGAGCATGAAAACCACGCTATGCCACTCTATAGAATTGAATTAAATTATCGTAAGACTTCAAATTTCAAAGAGATAGAAAGCAAGTGACGATAAAAACACCTTTTACTAAATTAAATTATAAAAAAGATCGGAACTCTCACCCAGAAAAACAAAATTACACAGCATTCTCTACTTCCCATTTTTGTAATATTTGCAAGTGAACTGCACGTATTCTCTGTCCCCTGTTCTATTTATCTATCATATCAGCGAAGGACGTTCTGATACTACTGTTGGCTCAGTGGATCCACTCTTCTCAAGTTCAGCATGAGATGGAAGGGATGTGTACATTGAAATGGCGGAAAATAAATCAATTAATTTGAAATAAAATTAACAATAGGCTTCTTCTTTTTTTTCAAGTAAAATGGTAATTTGTTAAAGTAATTTGAATAAGATGCAGCATCAAATTTATTCAGTTTTGATTATTACATTCAGAATTCAACAACTCACAAACCAAAATATGCCAAATTGAAATGTGCCAAAATCCACCATTCACAAAACCCTATGACAAAGAAATAGGTATAGGTTATGGCTTACATTTCTATTTATGACTTTATCTTTTATGACAACATGTTTACAATGTATATCTTTTATGACAACATTAAAAATACATGATGGAATCTTCATGACATGGAACAGCACCTGTTGTTTCTGATGCATATAAAAAAATAGGTAACTACGACCTGGTTTTGTTTATTTGTGACAATGACGAAATGAAGGCTGCGTTGTTGCCTGCTCCTTTGCTTCCTTCCTCCCTGGTATGCCTCATTTAGATTGAAGCCATGAGAGTATCTACAGATCCACCATGTCTGGGTAGGAAGCTAGAGCAGAGAGATGGGTAGGAGCAGAAGCAAAGGTAGCAAATCCTGCAGATGAATATGAATACTGAAACAAATACATTACAAACAGTGGGATACTCGATCTCTCATGGGTGTCCTTCATAAGGCCCAGAGCCAGTTGGATTCACATAATAGTGCAGAAAGTGGGATACTCATCTCTGACAATTGTGTATTGATAAGGGTATCCCTCATAAGGCCAGTACCCACTTTCTGGATTCACATGATACAAAACTGTAGTAACTGCTGGTTGTTCGCTCTTTTTCTCCTCCGCTTTCTTCTCCGCAGGGGGTTTCTTCTCCTCCGTTTTCTTCTCTGGCCCTTTTTTCTCTTCCTTCTTCTCCTCCACACTCAGCAGCTCCGTGCTGTAACCCAATTTCCTCAGTTTTTTTGCAAGACGCACAGGATCTGCTTCTCCCACCACAGTTATCTTTCCCTCCTTCATATCCGTTGTAATAGAGTCCACTGAAACAGAGCATTCAAAGAATCAGTAAAGAAAAACATATAACAAACACATAGTAAATGTTATGGAGGATGCAGGAAATGGAGATTCATGCCTCCGCATTCTACGACAGCCTTCATGGCCTTCGCTCTGCTTCTCTCGTCCCCCATGGTCGATTTAAACACCATTTTCCGCACATTTAAATAATGGTTAATGATGTCTAGTATAGAATCTTTAAATCATTAATCCTACAAAAACGGCAAGTATTGATAGTACGTAGTCAGTTATGGTGCCCTTATTATTAGTTTGACAATAGTAATAAGTTAATCTGTATTGAGCAGTCTATCTTATTATTGTCTTACTATTGAATTAAATTATAATAAATTTCCACACTATTTAAAAAAAACTACAAAGAAAATAGGAAATTAGGACATAGAGAATATATAAATATACCTTCATTCTGAAAGCCTATAGAGAATAGCCTCCTCTGTTCTAATTCAACCACACCAAATTTGCCTAACCTGACCTTTGGTGGTGTTCTCTGTATTCCACTGATCTTGTGATGGGGTCTCAGTGACCTCCCTGAATATATAGATTTTGTGCAGTGTAAATTCCTTGAAAATGCAATGAAGGTGTACTGTAACTTCCTTGAAAATGCAATCTGTGAGAGGGCCACTTGAAAGGTCAGTTCCAGGAAGAGTCCGGGAAGGCGCAGTGTTTAATGCCATGTACCGCACCATGGCATTGCAGGCCTGAAATAAAATATGCAGATGGGACAAGCAGTACATTGCAAATAATTAAATGTAGGTGAAAATAAAGTTACAAAAGTTAATGGAGTTGTCTACAGAGGCCGTGTTCTGGCCCTGACGGCAGAAATTTGTCGGAATCTCGTCAACTAAATTTTAAAAAATCAGGTAGTTGCAGTGCTTGGAATCCATTTTTGATAGTGGAAATGGATTCAGCACTATCAAAAACCCTGAGGCACTCAAAATACTAATGTTTAACAACTATAAACAAGATTCTGGGCAAATCTTTGCTAAATTTTCTGAAAATCGTTACCGGATTCTGAATCAAAACTCAACCTCTGTAGACTACGCTAAAGTTAATAATGAAAAGGAAATTTGATCACAATACCGGAATTTTCATATTTTATGAAATTAAGGAGAAAAATTTTCGAGTATGATCGAAATACGTAAAAGGGATTTTGATACGTTATGAAATTAAGAAAAAAGAACTTTCTGAGTACATGGCTAGTTAAGTTTAAATAATGCCGTAAAAGGAATTTTGATACGTTATGAAATTAAGAAAAAAAAAAACTTTACGAGTACATGACTTCTTAAGTTTAAATAAGGCCGTAAAAGGAATTTTGATACCTTATGAAATTAAGAAAAAAGAACTTTAAGTTTAAATGATGTAGTGATAAGATTTTTTGTTTGTATGCGATTTAGTTTTATTAAGTGTTAAATATTATTATTTTCACTTTGCATATAGATGCGTAGTTTAAATTTATTAAAAAAATATATATGGCTTAAACTTATTCAGTAGGGTTATTCTATATTTTTATAAAATCTTTTTATGAGGGCACAATACAGTATCGATTATAGATTGTTGTTTGTCTTTAGGGTTTTAGAAATGTATTGGAATGAACATTATCTTTTGATAGTGGAAAGCAAAATTATTTTGGATCATGAAGTTATTCCGCAATCATTATGCATGGTGAAGTATTTTCATTTAAATCAAATTATTTTAATAAATGTAGAATGGAAAGTATTTATATCCTAGCAACATAAATATTAAATAATATACATCTTAAAAATATATATATAAAACGTATTGTCCGAGACTATTAATAAAAGGTTAATTGAAACTGTATAAAAATAAAATGTTTATTATTTATTTTTTGATTTAAACGCATTTGTGCCTTTCCAAAAAAAGGGGTGTATATTAACCTAACAATGTTCTCACATCCTTTGCGTCTTTTGGTAGCGAAAGTTTTTTTTCAGAATTGAGAGGTCATTTTTAGAACACAAAGAGTACAACGTAAAAGAATCTCGTACTGATGACGTCGCTAAATTCCGGAAGATGTTAAAATAATGGGCAGTAAAAATCTTAATTCTAGTCATACAGATGACGTCGCTAAATTCCGGAAGATGTCAGTAAAAATCTTACTCCTAGTCATACAGATGACGTCGCTAAATTCCGGAAGATGTCAGTAAAAATCTTACTCCTAGTCATACAGATGACGTCGCTAAATTCCAGACGATGTCAGTAAAAATCTTACTTCTCGTCATACAGATGACGTCGCTAAATTCTGGAAGATGTTAAAATAATGGGCAGTATTCTCACGACCTGATTTTGGTATAATATAGCATAGAGCACTAATAAGATTACTGCAATATTGTTTTTTTATGCTTATGTTGAAGTTAAAGAATATTGTATTTTATGCCCATGTTGAAGTTAAAAGACTTTGATATTGAAGTTAAAGACTCTATGTTGAAGTTAAAGATTTTGTGTGATTATGAATGATGATTTTTAGGTTTTCGTATAATTTTTCTATATTTATTTTTTATTATTTTGTATTATTATAGACAACTTTAATGAGTACAAAGCAATTTTTTATAGTTAAAAACATGTGTTGGACTATAACAATTTTGTAAATAAATTTTAAATTTCTATGTGAATTAAGATCTACCCTTGAATAAAAATGCACACATCAATTGAATCCAAGAATAGCATCAACTACACTTTTTCTTGAGAAAATTGCCTATGTTTCACCTTTGAATGTTGACTCGCCTTTGTATTATTTCCTTAATGATCCTTGAAACTATTCAAAAGCCCACATTGTTCTTTGCCACTAATCTCCTTAGTGTGTGCCATGTTCTTATTTTAATCCAACAAATTTTTCTCATGTAAATCTAATCCATGTCATGTAGTTGAAAATAATGTAGATATCATTCAACAACATTTAAACCATTTTATATTGAAGAATGTAAGATCCCATTGAGCTCTATTAGAGAGTGGACTCTAAAACTTATGGACATAACATAGAGTCTTCACTCAAAGAAATAGACAACAAATATGTCCAATTTCACTAGACATCAATAAATCACTCGCAAAACCCTTTTGCTAAATCCCCCTCCAAATATATTTTTCAAGTAAATAACTTCTCCTTTTATTAGATACCCCTTTCCATACTCTCCATATTCTTGAATACCCATAAACTCATCTCCCACTTTGCAATACTTACAATGCCATGGGATATGATGGCCCTCTGAGGTGACCATTTTTACTTTGCTATAATGTTGCGGGGTAATGAAAAAAATATCAAACATGGAATTCCCCCCCAAAACGTTGGCTTTTATGGTGTAATTGTGAGCTTAGTGTGAATGGTATGGATATGTTTTTACAAGGACTTGTAACTTATTCCAAGCCTAGAGTGATCATACTTAGAATTTAATGTTGAAGATGTACATGGAAGTTTAAATTTGATGCCTTTGATGTTTGACAATGCTAAAAATATGCTTATTTAAGAAATTAAATAAAGTTGTCTAACCTCCTCATGGACTAGCTCATAAAAGTTCAAATCTAATGATTGTTAGAGCATTAACTAGTTTGGTAATTCATTGATTGATGGTTTAACATTCCTTATTATCAAGTTCTTGTAATTACTTTCTTTTGTTTGCTCATGGACTAGCTCATAAAAGTTCAAATATAATGATTGTTAGAGCATTAACTAGTTTGGTAATTCACTGATTGATGATTTAACATTCCTTATTATCAAGTTCTTGTAATTAATTTCTTTTTTTAGCACATCTTTTGAATCCAAAGTTGAGTTATTTGACTTGAAGAGTAGGTGTCATTTACTTCCCATGAATTCCATATGATCCTTCTATAAAAATATTGCAATAGTTGATTGCAGTTTATTCATTTTCATTTCCAATGAAGAGTAATACATGTGGATGTTTAGATCCATTTTTATTTCATGTTTGTCTTGGGGGCACTTCATCAAAATAAACATTGCCTCGGGTATTACAAGTTCCATACGCGAATTTAAACTTGGATACAAGGTTTCTTTGAAGGAGGTTTTGGGCTGATGTGGATCACACATTATAACACAAAAGGAAAATCTTCATACTATGTGTTTGCATATGTTGACATCGTATATTGTCTTGTATCATGTGTGTCCCCATGTGCCCTTGTAATCAAAATAGATTCAAAACATTGGGGAGGATAACTAGGAGATGTTTCCATTTCTAGATCAAATGCTTGATATTTTGAGTGACAACATCTCTCAAATATATTTGAAGTATTAATGTCTCCCATTGTTCTGTATCTGCAGAGTAAGTGCAATGGAGAATATTCATGGATTGGAGTTGTTTCCCCACTTTGAAATGCATAAGACAACACTGATTTGTTCGCAAATCTAGAAGAATGTTATGAATTTCCATGTCATTTCATTTTTTTCTTCATAATTTTATGCCATTTCTGTAAGGCATTGGTTGTATGTTCTTTGCATATATCCTTATTCATTTGAGAACCCATCTGCACAGGAACATATCATCACTTTTCAAAGCACAAACCAAAGGTTTAATCACAACATAATTATTTGAACAGTCGTGAGGCTTACTATCACAAAACCGGTTTTCCTATAAAAAAAAATCTGCCAATCTTTCAACACACAATCATTGTGTCTCTTTATGTTGCTTTCTTTTGACATGGGAGAGACTACTAGACAAAATTATTGAACAAACAAAAGGAAGTTTTAGAGTGGTATTGTTTTCGTAACTAATTTCGTTTTAGGTTTTACTGAAACCCACCCACAACTGAGTGAATAATCTATTCTGCCAAAAATAAAAATAAAAATTGAAACATCTGAGTTCTTATTTTTCCCTAATAAATTTTCCTATTGTAAATTTAACTAAATTTAACTAATTATCTAGTAACAACTTATCTCATATTTTATAATACTACTAACTTATTTAAACATCACTCACTATACAACTTGGCTACATCTATCTTCTCTCTAAAGTAAACAAGGTAAATCTAATGGTAGTGAAGACTTGAACAATGCAACTCTCCCAATCTATATTCATAATTCAGCGTGTTCTACAGTCTGAATTTCAGTTGATCCTCTCAAACACCAAAATTTGATTGTATATTCGACAAGCATATAAAGATGTGAAGATTGCCGTGTGTCACAAGTGCATGAAGTGGAAGTGTGATGTAGCTACATAAAAACTTCACGACCCTAATCACAAACACAAGAAACCCAATAGAGTCCTCATTAGATGCAAATTAAAATGGTTACTATCGAGTATGATAGTATTAACACTACAACATAAAGCGAGTTTTAAGACAATATTTAAGACAATTTTTGGGTAAATTGTCTTAATTTGAGACAAAAAAAAACCTGTGTATTGTCTTAAATATTGTATTTAAGCGGGTGTCTCAAATTAAATCGTCTTAAAATTAAATTGTCTTAAAATATTGTCTCTATAAAGACAATATATAACAAAAGAATTTTTATCTCTCCAGAGACAATTTCATTTTTGTCTCTGGAGAGACAGTTTCATTTTTGTCTCTCTAGAGACAATAGTTGCACTACAACACAAAGTGGGGTTTTAAGACAATTTTTGGGTAAATTGTCTTAACTTGAGAAAAAAATAAACTTTTGTATTGTCTTAAATATTATCTTCAAGTGGGTGTCTCAAATTACTGTCTTAAAAAATTGTTTCTATAAAGAAAATATATATTGCAAACATTATTGTCTTTGTAGAGACAATATAAAACATTGAATCGAGAAGAATATCTCACCATTAAAATAAATCAATAAAAAAATATACAATATAATTGAATAATTCATGTTAGGGTACAGTGGAATCGAACCACAAACCTCGTGCATGGCAGGTGCTCTTCCATTGAGCTAGCACCCTTTAAAGAATTATGTGAGGAGTTATGGCAGTCCTTGAAATTGTATAATAGGCATTGATTTTTAAAAAATGGTCAACACATAATGTCATAATCCTTGTAAAATATATAATCATGCAAGCCCTTATTTTTAACTTAATAAAAAAATAACTCAATGGAGTTAGCTAACTGTGACACCCTTGTAGTTTGACTTGCACAAAAAGCTAATAATAAAAAACAATCTACAAACAAATTAATCGAGCCATACAATGAAAATTAACTAGAATTAGCACAAGCAATACAACCACCACCCAAAGAGCTACACCAACTTACTAGTAGGCACTGATGACACAGATGACGTACACAACAAGCCATGACTGCATCGTCAACTCATTCAAGACACATTAGGAACTCTCCTCATTCACTGTTGCTAATTTATTTGACCACTTGTTCAATGTAAGATTTTGAAGGTACATAACTAGAATCTCCATTAACACACATTTGGATTCCTAGAAGAAACTTCTTACCCACTTTTTTTAATTATGTTATGAGCTTTATGGAGTGGCATAAAGCATGGAGTAGCATACACAATTAAAAAAACTCTTGCCCTTTGGGGCTCAACTTAGTGTTTTTCAATAAAAATAATTTTACAAAGGATAATAAAAATCATTTTACGAAGGACATTTTAAAGTAGAACTTACGTCATGACAAGAAAAGGACGTTCACAACTAGCACAATGATAAATAATAATAGAATGTTGCAACATTCAAACCATACTCATGAACCATAATAACATTAAAATAAGAGAGAGACAAATCCATCAACCTACAATATATGTTGTGACTTTATAAATATTGGAATTCTTATTACAACCACAATATATTTTCAGGTATATATGCATCCCTTGTGCATTGCTGTATTCATTACTTATCATGACAGTTTAGTTAGCCTCCAAGTGGTCTTTACACCTGTCCAAAGGCAGCCAAGGGGCATCTTAATTGCATCCCATGAACCAAGCATAGGCCATTTGATCATTAGAACATGGTTTTCATCCATTAAATTATTTCATATTCTAACTATGAGAATGGTTCCACCGAAAAGTGCCATAAAGGTTTGTACCAAAAACCTTCCACAAGGTAATGAACTACTCCTAATGACATTACAATGAATATTTATGTCGATTGAGAAATATGGTGATTGTGACATGTTCAAAAAATGCGAACTCCTCATTGTTCCATCCACCAAATTCTGCCAATCTATTTTTAGGGGTTGGATTAAGAAGTCCAGGAGCCACATGGTGGCACTCTCCTAGCCCCTAAACCCTGACACAAGCCTTTTTTCTATTTTTTCTTCAAGAGGAGTTACACTTGATATTGTGTCTCATGGCCCCTGGCTCTCTAAGATCACCTTAGTGGTGTTATCTTCATAGATGAGAGTTTCTCGCCCAAATATTTTGTCCAACTATGTTGTTCTGAGTGGATCAAATAACCCAACCTGAAAATTTTCAACTATCCAAAAATTGTGCAATTTCCAGATTTGATTTTCAGCCATATATGTTCTTCATGCATTGTTATTTACAGCTCTATATGTCTTGATCATTTGACATAAGTAAATGGACAATTTTTTGAATGAGTTAACATCATCATTGAGGAATCCAAGGGTTGGTTTGTGGCTGCTGTATTTTTTGTTTCATTGCTGCTATAACTGCTGCAAGAGTGAATAATCAAATCTGGTTTATGTGGGATAAGTTGCCCCAAAGGGCTCAAACTTATCCAGATAGTTTGGTATCTTCTCCTTGGATTGCATAAGGCTGTCAAAAAATGAAATATTGTATCTTTTCCACTATTGCCTTATACTCTATTTCATAATATCCATAAGAATAAAAATTCACATGGTTGAAATTCAGCAAAACTCTAGTCAAAGAGATGAAATTTATATTTTGCATTAATTTCCATTTTCCATTCATCTGGAAACTTTAACATTGATGCCATGTGGCCTGACTATGAATGCCATGGTAAACAAAAAAAATTACTAAATATAAATTGGACTAACCTAGTCACTTGAAAAAATTCCCTCCATTTTTGACGATTATATTCCACATAACTCAAACTAGAACTAATTGTCAAATAAGGAATATGCAAGCATTCAGTTAGATTGGTAAATAACTAGCCTTTCTTCAGTGGTGATATCTTCATAGATGAGATTTTCTCGCCCAAATAATCTGCTAAAATATGTTGTTCTGAGTGGGTTGAATAACCAAACCTTCCTA
The DNA here is from genome assembly GCA_034641835.2 of Pinus albicaulis. Lineage (NCBI taxonomy): Eukaryota > Viridiplantae > Streptophyta > Pinopsida > Pinales > Pinaceae > Pinus > Pinus albicaulis. The sequence continues at coordinate 154,660 of JAXQQM020076682.1, read as the reverse complement.
TGCAGTTTCAAGGCTTTCTAGATAGCATTTATGTGCCTATTTAAATGTTATCCATCAAATTATTTCAAGGAAGTTCTTTGAATTAGCGTTGGGTACAAAGTTATTAAACATCTAGTGAGGTGCATCAACCTCTAGAATCCCTATTTCAAGTGCCAAAGACTTGGCCATAGAATTCAGGATTGCCCCATTATGGTTAGACCTAATTGCCCAACTTCTATATTGATTCTACTCCTTGGCACCAAGCTCAAATGTCTCTCAAGGTAATAACAAATATGGGTTCATGTCACCTGAAAGAAGCAGAACTCTTAAAGAAAGAAAGTGGCCACTATAACAATGTCAATTGTTTGCAAGTTTGCAATTTCAGCAAATGGGAATATTTGAAATGACCCAAGGCTCCTAATATGGGTAAGTGGATACAAACTTATAGGCATAAAGGCATGGCTTCACTGAAACCTTACAAGGTAAGAGAATATGGACTACATCACTGCCAATCCAAGATGATAATGATCTCATGAGTCAAGAAGGTATGAACCCCTGTATAAAACTCATAGTTCATAACATTAGAATTATGATCCCTAGTTTATATATTTTGTGATTACAAAAGTTAACTATATTTTAACTTCAAATGGTCCTAAATTATATTTCCAATTTGGTCATATTATTTCTAGTCATATAGATGCCAATAGGAAGACTGACACTTTAGTTTCTACCAGCCTTGATTTAGTTGTGGGGTGGGGCACAAACCCACTACAGAGTTGAATGTTCAACCTTGGTAACATTTATGCACCTACTGATGCTAAGGAAAAATGAGTTTCAGAACTGGATGGCTGATAAGCTGGCCAATTCTTAGTGGCTAATTTGCAAGAACTCCAACAAAGTTGAACTCTAGATGATAATTAAGGTGTGTTTCCTATCATAATTCCCTAGAGACAAAATTTCACTAAGTGTTGAGATCATGAGAGATAAACAAGGATCAAATAGAACCAACATCACACCCTAAATCAACAAAAACACAAAACACACAAAGAGAAGAGAAGATCATGAATAAGAGAAACATCGTGTGCAACTAAAGAATTGGCCATAAGAGAGTACTTATCTCCTTATCAAATAATGTATTTGTACAATATTAGTACACACTCTAAGGCGGAACTCCCTACCTAAGAGGAGTTACAGGACCGTTAATCTAGATTGGTCCCAACCACCTAGATATAATATACTTGGCCTTTTGAATTATTTTGAATATGACATTGTGACTAGCAACCTTCAACCAGAAAACACAATATAGAAACAATACAGACAACCAAGCACACTTTCAAAAGAAAAAAATAGTAACATACATTTAATAACTCTTTAGACACGCATTCGTAGCCAAAGAAAATTTTCTGTCAATGATCTATGCTCCCCTATAGAGACAAACCATGTCCCTAAATCATCACAAGGGGAAAGTAGTTATATGAAACATCTATGCACAAATAAATGTATATGTGAACAAGGTAAACATTGAATAATAAATTACTCACTGTACATTCCATCTCTCCAGACCTCTATGGAGGGATAGGAGATCCTAAACTATGTTGGGGAAGCATCTGATAACATATGAATAATTGTCAACAGATGAGTAGAATACACTAGAGAAAATATGGTGCTAGAGTATATTTAATTAATAACAAAAAAGTAACTAAAGAAGAGCTCAACATCAACATCAGAGATTTTGATAAAAAAAATACAAAACATTGTAGCAAAATTACTCTAAAATATAAAGGAGGCTCCAACTTGCCCCTCAAAAGCCAACTAAAGGTTGATTATTGGCGGAAAATGGCATAATAGCTGGTGGCATATTTACTACTACATCATGAAATAAAAAATGATCAGTTATATTAGTTATTGCAAGGTTGCAAAATATGTCAATGGGAATGTATAACCAAATCCAACATCCATACTTCTCTAATCAAGCTAAAACTTACATATCCTCTTAGGATGATTTTATTTGCAATTTGATCCAAATTTGCAGCTACACAAAAGATTAAACCACAACTAAAATCAACGAGTAAACTTTGTATAAAAAAAATGTTAATCAACTAGTAAGATTTCAATAAATCATACGCTTGTTTTAAACTAACACTACAATAATATTATCACTCCTTTTAGTAATACATATATAATGACATGAATAATAATTTTAGAATTCCTTTCATGATTTGATAAAAGAAAGGCATCAAATTGTAAAATTACCTCCCCCTTTTGACATAAAATGGGCAATCTATCTCACCCTGCAAAATCATAGGATCCACAATAATTAGAGCAAAAAAAAACCAAAGCATTCTCAGAAGTGAAAAACACTGAGTGCAAGCCCAAAAAATCTCAATCCAAAACCACAAGATTAGACACAGAAAGCAATGAAGCCAACCATATTCCAATGAATTACATCAAGAAGAACACATAAGGAAAGTGTAACCTAGGTTTTGATCATTGGAGAGATCTAGAAAACACTAATAACCATATAACACAGTAACTCAAGGTGACTTTGAAATGAAGAAAATTTAATTCGCAATTACTGATGATAGACTCCTTTATCCATACATTAAGCAATAGATAAATCCAAACAAATACACATAGATCTAATTGGTAAGCCCTTGGAATTGTGCATGATAGCAAGCTTTATAGGTGTGAGCACTGTTTTCCCATTTACAACTCCAGAAACCCCTTTTTCCTATGTTCCTATAGTTACAACAACATCCCCATCCCATTTGTGCTTTGGAAGATCAAACTTACACTTGGCACTATACTTGCAAATACCCCCCTTGACAAAAAACTGAGATCCACAACAAGAAATTCAGTAAACCAATAGTTCCAAAAGAAAAAATATAATCCGATTAGAAAAAAATGTAGAACATGAAAACACAAAACTCATCACTGAGTATCTTACAACACACTAAGGTTCGCCAGGCCTCTCTGGTAGTGAAATAGTAGCAGGTTTGACCTGCAAATGCAAGAGCATATAAATTTAAGGACTGATTACATTGCATATTAAATGGAAGAAAAAAAATAATGGATGAAAACACAGACTGACTTGATTACATCACTTCCATCAACATTCTCCTCTGATTTTAAGGTTGCCAACCTATCTGTTGGATGGTGTAACTTGCATTTTGAACCAAATTTGCATATGCTAGTTTTCATATAGTACTGAGTCAATAATATGAAAATCAACAACCCAAAAAAAAAGCTAAATTAAACAAAATTAAAAGAAATAAAAAATTATAAACGAAATCTAAATTACAATAGTATCAGAAGGATGACAACTAAGAGAAAATGTTAAAATTGGCAACTAGGGCCAAATTCCATTTTGGTCACGTGATACCTGAGAGAAGTTAAGGCTCCCACCATAAGAGGGAGATTGAGCTAAGTTTCCAACAGATGAGGAGAGAGAGGGTGTTCAAGTTTCTTAGTTGATGGAGATAATAATCTCACTGAATTCCTCTTCGAGAGAGGACCAAAATTGATATAAAGATTGTCTAATTTGGACAAGGAAAAATATTCACTAACTCAAATGAAATTCCATAAGGTGTAACCTTATTGAGGTGGGAAAAATTGAAAATTGAAAATTTGAATTTCCCTCCACGAGTAATCAATTTGGCCTACCCAAGAAGGGTATAAATAACCTATCCTTGGCTCATCAATACCCATTATTCTTGTCTCTGAGGTAGTTGCAGAAGAAGGTGATTTCTAGCAAAGGAGATGGAGGCAAGGTTGGGTTCTATTTATCCATCTCCAAGGGCCGAGTTCCACAGGATGGAAGATGTGTTTATATAGGGCATATTTATGATTTGTTTCTAGCATTTTATCTCGTTCAATTCTGAAGCTTCTAGTTACAGGTGTTAAGGCATGTAATGTTATGAAACCCTCCTTTAGCAAGACAAGTTCTACAGGTAGAAGGTCGATATTGTTGGAAGCCTAGTCTGGATCATTTGAGGTAGCATTATCCTCTTCTTGTTAACCAAAATCATGCATTAGAATCTTCTGGGTTCCGTTCTATGTTTTATAGTGGTTGAGAAGCTTGATTGAGTTGTTGCCATATCTAGTAAGAGCGTGTTGGATGGAGATTATTTCAATGCTGGAATATGTGCCCTAACCAAGACAAAAATACTCATCAAAGTAGATCCATCATGATCAAAAGTGAAGGACACACAAATAATCTGGTCCTATTATCCTATTAAGGATTAATTTATTTGACTTTAGATGATCACTAATTAAGGCAAGGGTTTTTAACAACTGAAGACAAAATGCAAGATTTTATGGTTACTTCTTTGTGATTTGGACAAGTGGCATTTCTGGAAAGTCAATATTTGATACTATAATAAGAAGAATTGCTAAAGGTTTTCTCCATCTTGGGGTTTTTCCCTGGCTTGGGCCAATTTCAGTGTTTTCTTGTCTTGGCTTGCCTTCTGCATATGATTTATTATGATCTTTTCATAATTACTGTCAATGGATAATATTTTTGTGATTGTTATTGATATAAATGGAATTAATCTTGGCTTATTAAAGTAACTATCCTAAGCAAAGATCATGTTAAACTAAATTAACATGGTATCAGAGCTCAGGTGAGCACAAGCACATGAAAGATAAAGATCAATCACTTAGAATTTTGTCTACATGTCATTGTGATCTCCTTCCTCTGGAAATTTGAAGGTTTAGAAGAACATCGTTGAATTATCGTAGCCTTCAGTTGTAATGATGCAGAGGTTAGATCTCTATTTTCAAGTATCATAGAGGGTCGAGAGTTATGTCTATCTTACCTACGATTTGAAATTATTCTGAAGCCGAGACCTGTAAGAAGACCGAGTCACAACTAAAATTGCTTTCAGGGCTCCTGTAAAAATAAAAAATGCAACCTGAATTCAGTAATGGATGAAACATGCATAAAGGAGTACCCACAACTGAGGATTCATACCTGTGGTTTTTCTGAAGAATTAGAGGGCTGGAAAGAGTAGCCAAATACAAAGATTACATATGTAACTGGGCAAGGAAAGAAAGTCACTTTGAAAGGCTTCATCAAAATTAATGGTATGTACATTATAATGATTATTAATCATGATTTTTGCGAAGTATTTCCATCAAAATATAGCATTTGTTTTGGATCTTGAAATATTAAGAGAAGTATAATCTCTGTGAACTTGGTCAAAGCTTAAAATCAAAGCTTGATCAGTGAGTTCTTCCAAAGTATGCGTACAATATTTTCTCGAAACATTGGTGACCTAATATTCTCCATACATCTGCTTGATCTAAGATATGTCAACGAAGTTCGATTTTCATCATTCTTAACCAATGATTCAAAGTATGGATGTCCTTCATGGCCACTGGAGAAGTGATCTAATCACTTCTATGTCCATCCCTAAGGACCGACTCCTGTAAGAAAATCCAAACATCCAACACTTAATGATTGATGCAGGCATCAAAAATTTATATATAGTTTCCTTTATAACCAATTGCCATTCTCCAGAAATTGATAATGAAAATTTTAGTGGCATATTTTCTTAATTATGATGAACAGATCTTGAGTAAATTTCAATGCCCGGAATTGGATCAACCGTTGGTAGCATATTCACTTACTTGAAGTCCCATCCAAGCCTACCTCTACATTGATGAAGTTGCCATGTCTCCTAAAGATGTTTTATTAAGTATGAGAAGTAGAATTTAAATATATACTCACTGGAATTCTCTTCAAAACAATCGTTGAATTCTTGTAATATAAGAATAGTCCAAGAATAATGAATGTCATCATTTGTTATCAAAATTACTGCTTCATCAAGTATGAATCTCTTACAGTAGGAGTAGGCTTAGGAAGAGTTTCTCTTCATCCTACAGTAGGGCTTCATAATTAGCAACTTATTAAAAGGCAGATTAAAGGTTTCTTCATCAGCAAATAAAGGTTCAACATTTCATATCAGTATTAACATTACTTATCTCCAGAGTATCAAATTGAAGAGAGATGAGAATGACATTAATCCTTTTTCAATTTTGAGAAAAAAAAAATGTTTTCTATACAGTAATATTGAAGCCATGTAGTAGCATCTTTGAAAGAAACAGTCCTGGAGATGTAAAAAATTGTGGACATCTTAAGATTGTTTATGATCAAACCTCCTTTATATATGAGATCTATTCTCTTGCACATTGTACATCAGAAGTTTGTTTGGACCCTCCATTGGCTTCTGAAATAAGTCAAATTGTATTTCACTATGTATAGCTACAATAAGTTTTGCATTTCTCAACCAATGGCAAGTATCAGAATCTAGAGGGCATAAGTCAATTTCTTTTCAAGTCAATAGTTTAAGGTACATAACCAAGGAGTTTCATTACCACATTATTTTTCTAGTACACCAGCAGTTATATATATATATATATATATATATATATTCCAAGCATATTGATGACTTCATGAAACTGGCCTATCATAACATGTTCTAGAGTTTAAATTTGTGGGTGTAAATTGGTTCATCTCGATTTAATCTATGCATTCCTTGTACTCTCTCTGGTCTATGTAGAGGGTGGCAAAAGATGTTAAGAACAGTGCGTTGACCACTCTATGTAGCTGTGAGGATTTGGAATGTAGTTACAAAGATAATATTACATTTTCTACTTTGTGGGTTTCTCCGTCATTTTCTGAGAAAAATAATTGACCCTTTGAGACATATCTTTTAGGATAAACTTTGGCGAATTTCTGGAGGATTTGGTGCCAAAATTTGAAGAGGGGTATCACTTGCTTTAATTTTTTTGTCATTAGCCTTTGTTTTCTAAGCTCCTTTTAGAGAAATTTTAGCGTTAGCCTCCTTTGAAAATTGCTATGTTTATTTCGGTATGTTTATAAAATTTCCAGTTATTTCCATCTTGGACGCAAGCCCTTAGGGCAACAATCCGTTGCTTGGTTGTCTTGTTGCCTCCAAGCCTGAAGAATTTGTTCATAAAGAAAATTTTATGAAGAATTTAAGGTTTCAAGCCAAGGGGATCTAAGCCCATTCTTTCCTTAAAATTTTCCTGGAAAGGTATTTAAGGGCAGCCTAAAAGATTATGTGCTTTAAAGGGTTTCTGGCTTCACCATCATCTTAACTATCATATTTTTATTTTTTTTTGGTCTTTTTTTGTCTGATTTATGAAGAGGGTTTTTGCAAGGGTATCATCATAAAAAATAAAAATTTATGATAAGTTCTGTTACCAAATTCTGTGTTGGTCGTGAGCCATTTTTTATTTGTAAAAAAATGCTTTGAAAAACTAGCTTTCTATTTTGTATAGGTTCAATCCTTTGTTGCCTTGGGCATAAATCTTGTTTCTTTCACTTGGAGCAGGGAGTATATAAAGCCTGAAGTTTTTCTTTCAGTCATTTACATAATTTCCTGAGAATACAAGCCATGGAACCTGTTGTAGCCTCTACAACACCCTCCAAAATTTCACCCTCTAAAATTTTTGAGCCCCCGAACATCGAAAAGTGGAGTCAAACTTGAAGTTCAATCTTTTCAAAAGCCTTAAGTCACTAGGTCATAGAATAGGTCAACTCGCCCAAGGTGCGACTTTGCGACCGTGCGACCGATCAAGTCGCTAAGTCACAAGGTCATGTACTGCACGCAAAACCAAACAATCGTGACCCAGCGACCCCGCGACACCTAGGTCGCAAGGTCGCACATCGCACGGAAGAAAATGTGAGAAGAATGAGTAGGGAAATTCTATCCCTATAGAATATATTACAGGCCTTCGAACAGAAAACAACTAAATTGGAGCGAGAGAAAAGGGCACTAGAATAAGAGGTTCAATAGCTTCAGGGTAGGAACACCCTTACTAATGAAGTACCACTAACCATTCAAAGAGAGATGGTAACTCTGGAAGCTATCATGAGGCAAGTATACGAATAATTGTTTACAATAAAGCAAACAGTTGCACCCCTGCTGAGAGCTCAAGCCGAAACCAAGAAGAGGAACGAGCAACTAAAAGAAGCCTCCACAACATTGGAAATAATTTTAGAATGGGTAAACAAGTACCCACAGGCTCCATATACTTTGCCCCAGTAAATATTGGATTCACACTCAGAACAACAAGGTCCTAATACGCATGAAGGTGCAATCTAAGGAAGAGTTACTCAAAGACCTAAAGAAGGTAATGATTGCTTATGAATATTTGATTAGCGACATTGACTCAATGGCCTAACTACACCATATTCCTCCTCTAGGTACACTAGGTGAAGAAAAGATGTGGGAACAAGTGGACCAGGACATTCAGGCTTTTTTGCAACCTATCAGGCAAGCCATTGCCACTCCCAATCTTTCGGCATCACAGGAAAACTTGGGTAAATTCATCGTGACGCCAGTCTGGATTTATACCAAGCTGGTTTCCTTATCTAACCAAATCATGATTAAAAGAGAAAATTTGGTCCCAAACGCTCTATAATGCCTACACAGGTTAAGGGAAGATACTCCTCTGATCTCTTCGGTTGCCACAGATTACCTATCATGGCGAAATTTCCTTAAAGAGCAACAGGTAGATATTCCCGATCTTGCAATCACTCACATGCTCCCATGATCAGGTCGCAAGTCACAGCCTACAGGAGGAGTCGCAGGTCGCATCATCCATGATCAGGTCGCAGGTCATAGCCAAGCACAGGGTCGCAAGTCGCATTTTCCCTTTGGGTCGCAAAGCATGCTAACAGTCAGGAAGACGAAAAGTCAAGGCACCCAAGGCTCAATTTTGTCCTATAAATATTCCCTTCGGGGACTTGTAAATGACATTTTGTTTGGACTCCAAAGGACAAAGAGAATTGTAAAGCATTTAATAGACCTTTATGTGAATAAATACAAGAATTTGTTTCGAATCCACTTTTGGATCTAACGAGAATCAATGTATTAAGGCTATGAATATTTTATCTTATATGTCTGATATCTTATGATTAACTGACTTGCATTTTCTGCTTATATCATTTATGCATTTCTGCTTAATAAATGTGTCAATGATGGTGGGTTATTTATTTAGAAGATGTTACCAATTTAATTTCTGACATCTATCTTATCTGTGAAACTGCTTAAGGAAGTGAAAGGTGCTCTTACCAGGCAGAACTGTTTCTTCCATGGTTTGAATAGCTTTTGCAAGCATGACCCTAATGATGTGCGGCTAACAGCATGTTCGTTCGGTTGCATGTTTTAACTCATCTCGCTATTTGTAGTGTTTTATGCTTATTGAGAATCGTCAATAACTTGTCTTGTATTATCCGATAATTGTGTGTTCATACTTCTGCAGGGCTCATTTGTGTCCGAGAAAAGGAGTACTCAGTGGCAGCTAGACCCACACCTCAGACAGGATCCCTATCTCAAACGGTTTAGAGTCTAATCGGGACTTTTTATCGGGGAGATCCCTTACTGTTGGCTGGATATTTTTCCCCATCAACAGATTTGGCACTATAAGGAGGGCTTGAATGGCAGGCTCCCAGCACACTAGTAACATCCCATTACAAACTCCCAAAGGGGAGATCATGCATGAAAATACCGGCCCTCCACCCTTCAAAAATTCCCAGGAGGAGGAAGCCCCTTACTATGAGGTTACTTTAGATCAGCTAAGGGACCTATGCCCCATTGCCCACAACCTTGTAAGGGGTTTACAACAAGCCCTGGTTACTAGTTCCTTGGCTAATCCTAGACCTCCCGCAACCAACCATACTCGCCAAGGAACCCTTGTTAACTCCCTTCCTCAGTTGGTGGGTCTTATGATCGAAGATTATGTAGATGTAGTTGGGAGGAATTCTGAAGAACCCCCGGACAACCCTAGGGAGGGGGAAGAGGGAAGTCCTGAAATCACTGAGCCTCAACACAACACTGGCCCCGACTAGACCAGTCTTTGAATAATAACACTCAAACCAACAATCCACCTGAGGGAGGAGCCGGGAGGGGCCAGAGTAACAGATGCAGTGGGGACAGAGGCCATGGACGAGGCCGAAATGTCAACCGCCACCAGCATCATTGAAACCAGAATAGGTTTCCTTTTCTTTACAACTGGAGAAACATCGGAAATATAGGAAACCGTGGAGAAAACCAAGACATGCAGTCCCACCATGAAGGCAAGACCTCCAAGTCTGGCACGGGTAGTGAATCCAAAAGTGGGAGGGGATATGTATACATAGCACGCCACCAACGGGCCCGACGTGTACAGCCTTTGGCTTGGATGGCCCAATTCCCCTTAGCCATCCAATGGCCCCTCCATGATATGCCCCGATACCCTGAAAAGCATCTCCCTAAGTTTGAACTTGAGAAAGGTATTTTAGCCGAAGACCACATTAGCAACTTCTAATTTTCCTTATAGATGATGAGAGTGCAGTATGACGACATAGCATGCCGACTTTTTCCTCATACTCTAGAAAAAAAAGTAGCAACGTGGTATTGGTCACTCCCTGTTGCTTCCATCCCTTCATGGGAACACTTTTGTCATACCTTCCTACAAAAATTCTCGGAAGATAAAACCCCCTCGATGCTCCTCATAGAACTCAATACGCTGAGATGTCAGAAGAATGAGAAGTTCAAGGATTTTAATGAATGTTTCGCCACTATATTAAACAAATTCCCTCCAAACATGGCCTTAGATGATTCCATTACCATTGAATACCACACAAGAGCTCTCCCTTGGGATACTGCCGTGTTTGTGAAGCGCGAGGCCAGAGCTACCCTGGCAGCCAATTACACTACTACCCTTGCAATCGAAAAGGACATGTTTTCCATAGGTGCCATTGACCACGAAGGTCGAGATGATAAAAAATCAGCCACAAGGAAAATCCAATCCTCAAATCATAAATCTGGGGACAAAGATAAGGACCCCTTTGATTTCGAAAGTATCACAAAATCCCTTAAGTTGTTGACCAACGAAGTATCTGATATGAAGAGGAAGAACAACGATTCCATCCCAACTGTTAAAACACAAAAACCTTTCCTCAGAAAGAATAACCCCATCATGAATCAGCCCCCGTCAAGCTCAAGTGCAGGTCTCAACATTGAAGAAATCGACAAGGACAACTTTTTTTCTTTTCATCAAGCCTATCACTCAGAGAAAACTTGCCCCTAGTGGATTAATAGCATGACCACCATGGTGAATCAACTTCTAGAAGACCAAACCCCAGGAGATCTGGAAGAGGAGGTTATCTCAGACAATGAAGAGGCCTCCCCCCCAGATGAACAGTTGGTCTCCACTTTCCTCGCTTTTGAGGTCATCTGCGGAGGATCTCTTCCTTCCACATCTGAGATTAACTTGGCTGACAACCCCAAATATAAACCCCCTTGGACCTATGGTTTGAAGAGCAAAGGGCCGGTTCCTGAAAATTCATTTGAAGAAAAAAGAAAAGCCTTCTTAAGGAAAATCCTGCCACCGAATGCAGAACACGAAAGCAAGACTCCTAAGAAATTTAGCCCGGGAGAAGGCCCCAAAGCTAAAGCTTCATCAGTTTGCCCCAAAACTGCCACCGAAATTACCTCCCACACAGATTCTGGCTCTAACATTATCGATGATATGAAGAAAACCCAGGCAAATATGTCTCTCTATGAGCTCGCTCGCATTGCTAACCAATGTGATCTTATCCTCAAGGCCTTTTCCAATCTACCAGCAACTAAGCCCATGAGCATTACGTCTGCCCAAACTATTCCTGGTCCGCAATCCATCGTTAATGCCATAAACACTAAATCCAGGGGATCCACACCACGTTTCCTCCTATCCTTTGAGATCTTTAACATCAATGTCCATAATTTCCTTGTTGATTCTGGTGCATCCACGAATGTTATGCCCTTATTCGTATGCAAGAAGTTAAACACCCGCCCTAAGAAAACTGATGCCAAGATCATCCATCTCGACAGATCTCAGGTCCCTGCAGTAGGCGAATTAAACAACGTCATCATCCGCCTATCCTCTGATTCTAGGGTGCATCAATGCATCGACATAGTAATCATGGACATCCCCGAGGCCTATGGCCCTTTTTTAAGCAGAGATTGTTCCAGTAAGCTCCAGGGATACTTTGCCATTGACTGGTCCCACCTTTGGCTCCCGTACAAGGGCAGGAAGAACCAAATCCAAGTCGAGAGTGAGCCATACATGAAACATACTATGACCGACCTAGATGCAACTAATGAACCAGTCAGTTTCGCGCAAGAAGAGCTCGGTATGTGTTTTTTAGAATCCATTCTGGGGTGTTATCAAACTCCCTAATGTTCGGTCACTCAAGATGTCCAGTCTGAGCTGCTTATGGTTACTAAAAAATCTTCCACATCTACTAAAGGTGCTTTAGAAAATGATGCCCCTAGTACATCCGCAATGTGCTCTGATAGCCTCGTCAAACTAGAAGATGAAACATGGACCTTGTACTATGACGGTTCCCAAACCCAAGATGGGGCTGGCGCAGGTTGTATTTTACTGGACCCCCCGAAGAACAAGTTTATAATTTCCTGTCAGTTAGAGTTCTAATGCACGAATAACACAGCCGAGTATGAGGCATTGTTACTTGGACTCCAAAAGGCCATTGATCTCAAATTTTGTTGTTTAAAGGTAATTGGCGATTCCGAGATTATCACTCGTCAAGTACGCAACATCATCCATTGCTTGTCTCCACATCTGAAAGGTTACCAGCAAGAGGTATGGTGTTTAATTTATGCTTTTGATGCCTTTGGTATTAAATATGTACTTAGAATACATAATTCAGCAGTTGATATACTAACCAATGCTGCCGCTAGGTTCACCCCACTTAGAGATGGATTTTCTATTGAAGTTATTTACAAGCCATCCATACCAGATAATGTTACTAATTTGTGCATTTTCAATGATGACCAACAGGTACTAGATTTCATGCTCAATACAAACGTATTCCAAGACGCGGTTATAGAAGAAGAGGATCATGATCGAGCTTTACAGGATAAAATACAAGGGCAGAAAGGAAATCCCATACCCAAAGGGGTCGTGTCACTTGAAAGGCTGTTTGACATACAAAACCATTTTCGAGGGCCCCCAAATACGAAGGTGAAAATTTCCACGTTAGCACACTAAAAAATTAACCCCGGGACAGATAACGATCCCAAGCTTGTCAATCTGGGTAATGAGTGTACCCCTCAGGAGAAACAAGCATTCATCGAATTATTTAAGAAATACCGAGATGTGTTTGCCTGGACCTATGATTACCTTCGAACTTATGATACACGGATCATCTAGCACGTCATACCCATGAAGGAAGGGGTGAAGGCATTCCAACAGAAACTGAGAAAAGTACACCGGGCTTTAGAACCAAAGATCCAAAAGGAACTAAAGAAACTCTTGGATGCACGGATAATCTTAAAAGTTAGACATTCGACTTAGGTGTCAAACTTGATCCCTGTTCGCAAAAAATTCGGCAAAATTAGTTTTTGTGTAGACTTCAGGAATTTGAACAGAGCCTTCGATAAGGACAACTATCCAGTCCCTCCCATGGAGCAATCCTTGAAGCTGTATCAAGGTCAGAAATGTTCTCTCTAGTGGATGGGTTTTCAGGGTATAATCAAGTACTTGTAGCTCAACCCGATCGGCTCAAAACCATGTTCAGAACTAAGTGGGGAACATTCACATTTAGACGCATGCCCTTTGGCCTGATTAATGTCGGCACCACCTTCCAAAGAGCTATGGACATCGCTTTTAGAGGACTCATTTGGAAAAGTGTGGTGGTATACCTTGATGACGTCACTGTGTTTTCAAAGCATAGATCTGACCACCTACACCACCTCAAGCAAATTTTTGAAAGATGTCAGAAATACAGGATCTCACTGAACCCGAAGAAGAGAATTTTCATCGTTGCCGAAGGAAACTTGTTGGGGCACATAATAACTCAAGACGACATAGTGGTGGATCCAGAACACGCAAAATTCATCTCTCAACTACCGCCGCCAAGTGGTAAGAAAGCTATGCAGTCTTTCGTCGACAAAATTAATTTCGTCTGAAAATTTATATCATATTTCACCCAAATTGTGAAACCATTACAAGGCATGATCAAGGAAAATGCTAACTTTAAATGGAATCCTCCTGAGAGAGAAGCGTTCGATAACATCAAATGAGCCATCGTAGAAGCACCCGCTCTTCACCGTCCGGATTTCAACAAAGGCTTTATCTTGTATACTTTTGCCTCAGATTCATCTTTGCCCATTGTCCTAACTCAAAAGGATGAAAAAAATGATGAGTGGCCTATATCATTTATGAGCACTAGGTTACAAGGCACCGAGTTGAATTATCCTGATATTGACAAACAAGCTTACGCGGTATACAAAGTAGTTAAACATTTAAGGCCATACATTTTGAAGAATCATGTCACAGTCTTCGTGCATCACCCAACTGTTTGCTCACTATTCGTACAATAGGAGCTGGGTTAGAGGTGAGGCAACTAGATGATGTGCCTTCAAGAATATGACTTGGAATTCAAGCTAGAACACACTGTAAAGGGCCAAGGATTAGACTCGCATGGCTGCAGAGGAAGTAGAGTCACAGGGCAGTGAAGAAGAAAATTGGGAACAGAAGATCGATATGTATGAAGCTAATAGCAGAGCCTTCTAAGATACCTCCTCTTAGTACATAGATCTATAGCAATATCATAAGTATGGCACCATGTGGCCCACTTTAACTACTCAGTAGAAGCATGCGTTAAGGTTGAAAGTTGTATCCTACCAACTGGTTTGGGGTAAGTTGTTTCGTAAGCATCACAACGGTGTCTTACTACGTTGTTTGGAGTATGATGAGGCATAGAAAGTATTGGAAGAACTCGACGATGGTCCCGCAGGTGGACATGATGTAGGGGATACCACTGTGCACAAGATCATGTGTGCCAATTTCTATTGTCTTACTCTATTCAAAGATGCGCACGCCTATGTTCGGAAATGCCAACAATGCCAAAAGTTTGCAAATAGAGATATACGGCCTTCAACCCCATTACAGTCTGTCACAGTGGAAGAACCATTTCAACAAAGGGGGCGGGACGTGATTGGGGAAATCTTGCTGCACTCTTCCAAGCAACATAGGTACATCCTCACTGCCACAGACTACTTCACGTGGTGGGTTGAAGCTATATCGTTGCATCAAGTCAATGATCAAGAGGTAATAATCTTCATCACCCAATGCATCATTATCAGGTTTGGCATTCCAACCTCCCTTGTTTTTGATAATGCAAAATACTTTTCATCATTGAAATTATATGATTTTGCTCTAGAAAATGGTATAGTGTTGAAACATTCTGCCAATTATTACCCCCAAGGAAAGGGTTAGCCGAGTCAACTAACAAGAACCTCATCCACATCATCAAAAATACTTTTCTGTCCCAACAACGAAATTAGAATAACGCTCTCCATAATTCCCTATGGGCTGAACGAGTCACACCCAAACATTCCCTGGGCACCTCCCCATTCTTCCTAGTATAAGGAAAAGAGGCTATCCTTCCTTCCAACTTGTCTCTCCCAGCCCTTCAATTATCTCAAGAGACTCATGGCACTCCTTGCCCCACTTTACAAGCTCAAATAGACACACTATTGAAACTTGAGGAGGAAAGGAAAAAAAGCAGGGAAAAATTTGCTATCCACCAGAGTCGGATAAAATGATGATTCGATAAAAAGTCAGTCGGAAACAAGTTTTTCGAAGTAGGTGACCTTGTCCTTAAATGGGATTAAACTCATGAAGAGAAAAGGAAACACTCCAAGTTCCAGGCATTATGGACATGCCCTTTCTAGATCAAGGAAAAGGTCGGCTCACACACTTACAGGTTACAAACCCTTAAAGGGAGGATTGAGGCCCTCCCTATGAATGGGCATGAACTTAAGCACTATTTCACCTGAAAGCCCCTACGGGCCATCATCACACCCTGTACCATATCTTGTCTTGTTTTTCTATTGTTCTTTACCTTTTATCTTTTTCAATAAATCGCTTGTTTCACACAGGCCTTCATTAACCTTTTGTCCTCTTTTAGCATCTCAAATCTCTCAAACTGCTGGGACTTTAGAAGTTACTCAATTGGCCTACTGAGCCGGGATCTGTGCTGGTGTAAAATCTTTCCCCCAGAATGCAAAAGTGGCAAGCATACCTGTGATGGGAACTCAATTGCGAGAACATGACTAAGGCCCTCAAACCAAAATGTGACAACTTACCTAGTATGCTGGCCCAAGGGACTGCTGTGCAAAAAGAAATTTTTGGTTTAATCGGTTACTAGAGGGAAAAGAGAGGAGCTAGCCTTAGGTGATGAATGGATATCCAGGAAAACCCAAAGTCCTCATATAGACTAGGAGCAACCTCTCTTGCAAGAAAAATAAGTCAAGATCCCTCATCCACGCAGGAAATAATTGCCACATAAAATAAGTGCCTTGAGCACATTTTAATAAGTGCATTTAGCACATGAATAAAAGGAAAAGGATTTAGAAATGCTTCCTCCGCAGAGAGGCGATACGATGACTCTCTCGGCGTACTGACCAGGCTCACTAGTAGTGCAACAACACTCGTGATTCCTAGGCAGTGACTCTGTCAGGACCACAAGGTTCACTGGCAGCGGAGCAACACAATGAGGACAAAATAAACTATACTGGATCCTGGAAATCCCTGAGGTTACTCCGAACATTTCCATCCAGTCTCAAAGAATGAAAACATGGTGAACCAGCACACAGGGGCAGGCAGATAGATGAGAAAATGTGCAAGGCTCGAAGACGAAAGTAGTGGGACCCACGGGGTGAAAGGAACAGTGCACTACACCCTCCCACCCCCCTAAATATGAAACACCAGCAGAGATTCTAGACCCTAGTAGTGAGTCGCCATTTGTTCTAGCTGCTAGAACACCCTCCAAAATTTCACCCTCTAAAATTTTGAGCCCCGAACATCGAAAAGTGGCGTCAAACCTGAAGTTCAATATTTTCAAAAGCCTTAAGTCGCTAGGTCACAGAATAGGTCAACTCGCCCAAGGTGCGACTTTGCGAAACTGCAAACCATCAGGTCGCTAAGTCAAAAGGTTGCGTACCACGGGCAAAACCAAACAATCGTTACCCAGCGACCTTGTGACCCCACGACCCCTAGGTCGCAAGGTCGCACATCTCATCAACCTGGCCCCTTTGCGAATTTGTGAACCTCATTTATTTCCCACATGCGCGACCTCTTTACATATAGAAGGGTTGCATAGGTCGCATCCGACCTGCGTGACGAAGATGAAAAGTGCCTCTAACAAGCCAACTGGAGCGTGTTTTTCCCGGGTAAGTTGCCTAATCCTTCTTCTGTTTCCTTTTTGGCTACTTGTTGCCCTCTGCTCCCTCACCTTAGCTTATTAAAACCACAACCTACCAACTGTTAAGACCCAGTTGGTGAAACTGACACCCCCCTCTTAGTATCCTGACTCTGTCAGTCTCATCCAGAACCTAGTTGATGAAGCTAACTAGCCCCCCTATGAGTCTCTCCTTAGGTGTGCTTACCTTTTGATTTGTTACTTTTCCTCCCTTTTCCCTCTCTCGCTCTAAGTGAAAGAAGGATAAAGAACCACGTCGCCATGTAGAATCGTCCGCCCAGCCCTAGTGCAACCTGCGACCCCGCAACCTTGCGACCCCCGCGACCTTGCGACCTCGGTCCCCGGTCGCTAAGTCGCCAAGTTGCGTATTACTAAAAATTGAAGTGTCGTGAGCTTGCGATTTAGGGACCCAGTGACCCGATCGCTAGCCGCTAAGTCACAGGGTCGCATCCTCATAAAAATTTAAGCCAGTGTGACTCAACGACCTTGCGACCTAGTCGCAAGTCGCCAAGTCGCGAGGTCACTTTTCTCTGAGGTTTTAAACCAGCACGACTCAGCAATTCAACGACCCAGGGGAGAGGTCGCTAGGTTGCAATTTCACCCCTTTTCTTGACCTTAGTTGGGCAGAGATAAAATCAGTTTAAGTATTTATTAACATGGCATCTATCATATCATGGGATTGTTTTATGAATATGCCATGAAGCCTCAAAGCGGAACTAGAGTAAGTTTCCATCTCCTCAGCCTCAAGTGATATGGGGCCTCTGTCAGTGCGCAGAAAAAACAAGAGTTCGGAGATAGAAATCTCAGAGGATGAACCTATGGAGATATTGCATGCATATTCAGCAAAGGAGAGAGCATGAATTAGTATCAAGTGTACCAATAATTCGCGAAACCTAAATTTCCAGAAGACCTCCCAGACCAGCAGGTATATGTTCAAGTCAAGAGATCAAAGCTTCACTATGTAGGAGCCCATCCACCTATATTCCCATGCGCTAAGCTCATCGAATTGATCTTACAAAAGGTCAACCCCAGGCTTTGGGTGGTTTGGGATCATGAGGGGAAAGCATTTGCTAATTTGAAGGGATAGGATATGGAGTTCTATTACGCATTTCCCACCCGAGAGCAGAAATTCACAGAGAAATGGGCCACTACTCATGCAGTTTCCATATCTGAAACCTTGAGAGGATGGTGGGAAGAACCAAAAAAGTTCAAGGTCAAGCAAGACCAGGAGTATTAGGTAGTAGGTCTTAGGAAGGTCTACAAGCTCGTGGCAACTATGCTGTGTAGGATGTATGGTCGACCCGATGCCACCACTTTCAGTGGCTCTTGGGTATCTCTTATGTATTTTGTTACCGTTTATGGCACCTGCTTCAATTGGGCCAACCTATTAATAGCAGCCCTCAAAACAAACATATCCTTAACACTAGCACCCGAGGAGGGGTATGCATCAGAATTCTACATAGCCTCCTATCTGTTGGATGCAGTATGTGCAAGGTGTCATTTTGAGGGATGGGCACAGGAGCATGCCTGTCCAATTCACAAGGTGATGCAGATATTCTGGGACTCTAAATATAATCAGGATATAGAGCTAATCTCACACAGTTTCATCCCTACACTCTACGGAAAACTGTTTGGTAAAGACACCTCGTGCATGTCGCTGCGGGCCATGGAAACAATAACCAAGGTGGCACACTGGTTTCCTTTTGTAGAAGGCACTTTCATCCAAGTCTTTGGTTCACTCAAGGCTCCCCATGCATTGCCTCGATTCGTCACTGACAGAATACTACTTCAGGAAACATGTTTCCAAATGACAACTGGCTTTTCAAAGGTTCTTACTATAGGTAAGAAGAAACGATGGCCCACTCTGCCACTCACTATCGGCACTTATACGGTCAAGGATTTCATAGAAGTAGAGGTGGAAGCTGAGAAAATCAGAGGATTCTGTTTACCTCCCTTGGATCACCGAACATACTATCCTAAGAGGATTATCCCTTCCCATTGCAAACGGGCCAAATTTAAATGGAGCTACCAACATATTGAATGCCCAGCAGAAGATAGGGTGAAAAAATGGTACAATAAGGATAGGGAGATTGCTCCAGAGGAGTTAACTGACCAAGAAGATCAAGACGATCAGACTATAGAATAAAGAATCCACGAGCTAGGAGGAGCCTCATCTTCTCAAGCCAAGAAGCCCCGAACTAGTACATGCCATAAATATTCTACCCAACGAAAAGAAAGGGAAGAAAAAGCTCAACGGGAAGATGAGGAGAGAGAAAAAGAGGAAGAGGATAAACACAAGAAACAACTAAAGGAAGAGCAAATAAAGAAGCAGGTGGAAGATGCCCGAAAAAGAAAGGAAGAGGAGGAAGCAAAAGCAGAAGCTGAGTGTCAGCTTAAAATAGAACTAGATAAGGTGGAAGCTGAGCGCCAACTAAAAGGAGAACAAGATAGGGAAGAATCAAAGCGACGGCTAGAAGAGGAAGCAGAGCAAAAGAGAAGAGAGGAAGAAAGTCAAAATTCAAAGGAGAGTTCCTCCAAAGAAGCCGAAGGTAGTAAGACACCTCCTCCTGCGACAGGGATACAGACGGAGCTACCTGCTATCGAAGTGCCTCAGAAAAATCCTGCAACCAATATGCGTTTTGCGCTCTCAGAACTAGGTACCTCCAAGGGGCAAGAGGAAGAAGTGTTAGATCTGAAAAGACTCACCTATGATCAGTTCACTCACAAAATCAGGCAGGGGAAGAGGAGATGCTTGGCATGGAATCCTGCTACACCCCTCACGGCCACAAAGGAAAAGGATATAGTCTTGGATACCACGACCAATCCAGTTATGATAGCATCAGCTCGCACTACCTTCGCCACAGCCACGGAAGAAAACGTGAGCAGAATGGGTAGGGAAATTATATCCCTACAGAATAGATTACAGGCCTCCGAACAGAAAACAGCTAAATCAGAGCAAGAGAAAAGGGCACTAGAAGAAGAGGTTCAACAGCTTCAGGGTAGGAGCACCCTTACTAATGAAGTACCACTAATAGTTCAAAGAGAGTTGGTAACTCTGGAAGCTACCATGAGGCAAGTATACAAATAATTGTTTACAATAAAGCAAACAGTTGCACCCCTACTGAGAGCTGAAGCTGAAACCAAGAACAGGAACGAGCAACTAAAATAAGCCTCCATAGCATTGGAAAGAATGTTAGAATGGGTAAACAGGTACCCACAGGCTCCAGATACTTTGCCTAGGAAAGAATGGATTCACATTCAGAATGACAAGGTCCAAATACGCATGAAGGTGCAATCCAATGAGAAGCTACTCAAAGACCTAGAGAAGGTAATGACCGCTTACGAACATTTGATTAGCAACATTGTCTCAATGGCCTAAGTACACTAAATTCCTCCTCTAGGTACACTGGGCGAAGAAAATATGTCGGAATAGGTGGACCAGGACATTCAGGCTTTTCTGCAACCTATCAGGCAAGCCGCTGCTACTCGTGATCTTTCGGTATCACAGTAAAACTTGGGTAAATTCATCATGACGCCAGTCTGGATTTATACCAAGCTAGCTTCCTTATCTAACCAAATCACGATTGAAATAGAAATTCTAGTAAAAAAGGGTCTAGAATGCCTACAGAGGTTAAGGGAAGATACTCCTCTGATCTCTCTGGTTGCCGTAGATTAGCAAGCATGGCGAAATTTCCTTAAAGAGAAATAGGTAGATGTTCCCGATCTTGCAATCACTCACATGCTCCCATGATCAGGTCGCAAGTCGCAGCCTACAGGAGGAGTCGTCATAGCAGCCCAAGCTGCTAAACCCACATTCTCTCTCTATGACGCATATAGAAATGCATGGTCCATTTAAAACCCAAAATTAATGCCCATATTGGCAAACTCAATAATGAGGAAGCTTTCTTTCAATCAATGGTCAAAACCTTATTATCAAATCCACCTTTACAACTTCATATGCGGAAGCTAACTTTCTAGACCTATGGTTAAGACCATAGAAATAACCCACTTTATGAAATCAAATCAAAATTTCAAACTTTAGTTATAAACCATTTTCCCAACATCACATATATGTTGCCCTTTCATACAAAGGTTCGACTTTGTAATAACCCAAAGTATCAAATTTGGCGAACACTTTAAGTTTCATTGGATTTAATATTTTGGCTTTGGTTAAACAAATACCTAAGATAAATATTTAATAACCTTTGGAACCCACCTTTTCCAGCCATCAAATATGCTTTCTAGTTCCGATGCCAATAAACATTAGGACGCATTCAGCCCCACACTCCATTAATGTATATTCGTTCATCATATATTTGGGCCACAACATACCATTTCACTATAGTTCGAACTACGAGAAAATTTCATTCATTAAACCTTAAATGTATCAACACACATATATACTTGATCCACACTTTGGTTAAATCCCAATGTGAGCATATTTGAATGTTCAGGCCCACAACAACCATAACTTACCACTTCGCTCGTTTAACTCCTGCACAACTTCACGATGCGAATGTTAGAAAAATACTGAGAGGGGGGGGGGGGGTGAATCAGTATTTAGTGTAGACAATCAAAATTTTTCTTTTTCCTTTCTAAAAACCCATACGCTACTTTACTGAAGGAAACTAGTGTATATACGCGGATATTCTTTACAGAACTCGTGTATGTTCAGAGATCTAATTATGTGTTTGAATCTTAACTCAGATCATTGCATTATTCATTCATCAGATATTTCAGAAACAGTAAACAGGTGTAGACAGAACAGAATAATCATCACACATATGCAACACACATGAACACCAGGATTTTTAGGTGGAAACCCAATTCAGAAGAAAACCGTTGCTGTCGTTGTTTCAGCCTTCAAAATTTATTATTAAGAAAACTTCTTTCCACCTGCAGAAGGCTACAACCTTCTCTCGTTTACCAGCCTCTCCTGGAAGGGAGCTACAACCCCCTGACATGAGTACCAGCTTCTACTGGCAGAAAGCTTCCACTTTCATACTGAAGGCTTCAACCCTTAGATCCACTGCAGACCACGTTTCATCAATTTTCAAACTGGATCAAAAAGCTCCAACACAACCCTTTACTTGTCAATAAACAACCTTTTCTCAAAGCATCAAACAGAACAGTGAAACCACTGTAACCAGAATATCAGATATAACCCAGACTTCAGAATAGATATGCAGAAACACATTCAACCTTCAGCTACCATTAGATCAGAAATCATACGCACTTTTATTCAATCAAACCCATGTATATACGTGCTTTCCAGAAGACGAACCCGCGTATACTTCAGTACATTTTCCAAAGAAAACCCTAACTGCGCATACGCGCTTTTCTTTCCACAGACCCGCGTATACACGCACTTTTCATGAAACGAACCTGCGTATAGATCTATAAAGATAAATTTTGCAGTACAAACTAGATCTATATACTTACCCAGATTTCTTCAATCTCTTCAACAGGATTGCGCCAGGTCTTCTTCACTTCCTTTCAGATCATCCTTGACATTCACCATTTCTAGATCTAGAGATCTTGAGCCTTCATCATGTTCATAGGAGCATCATAGATTAAGATCTATCAATTAGGAATAGGGTTCACCCATACAGATATACTTCAGAGTGAAGTATTCATCAAAGCCCAGACTCATGCACACCCAATGTACAATGATTTTCTTCTCCTTATATAGGTTTACCCTTTTTCAATACCATGAGCCAAAACCACATGTCATCCGATGGTATTCCTGGACTGGATCAAATAGAAAACCCAGCGCTCAATACAATGGGTCAATACCATGGTAGTAACCCTTGGTTTTACAAATTTAGAGCGCAATTGAGCATACGCGACTTGGCACGTACTTTTCCGCATGCATACGCTACTTCTCCTAGACAAACCCGCGTATGCCTTAAGACACACACTTTTCATCATTATTCTTGCACATGCTGATATTTATTTTTCTGGTACTTCTGCCCTTCTTGTAGAACATCAGATTTACATCATTAATGCATCAAGAAAAACTTCATTAAGTAGGTTTCCATCATCTTCATCAAGTGGGTTGCCATCAAGGACAACACTCTGCCAACACTCTGCATCATATTGCCAACAATCTCCCCCTTTGGACTTGATGGCAACCACGAAGGTGTTTGATCACCACAACAGATAGATACATTGATTATAATCATTACACAATAACCATGTTACTCTCCCCTTATTCAAACACAAACACCATGTCACTCTCCCCCTTTGACATCAAGGGCAAAGGGTGGATCAAAACCAACACAAGGTTGTTCTCCTCATGTAGAAGGAAGCGCTCTGCAGATCTGATGTGTACTGAAGTTACCATGCTTCCCCTGAGTTCATGCTGGAAGTTCAAACATATTTTTCAATAAATTACATGACTCTATGACCTTCCTATCACCAAGGAATCATACATACATCAAAGATCCAACCAAGTGGATTTACATAAGAGACTCAAATACCCAACCAAAAAGGGTTTACATATTTTGACTCAACTACCCAACCAAGTGGGTTTACAAATTTGAACAAGTCCTTACATGAATGAATATTACACTTTTATATCATAGGTCTCAACATGACCTTTTTCATCAAATTACAAATATGACCTTTTATGACCAATATCAGAAAGACCTCAAGAGAGATCATATTTCAGAATCATAAGCCAACAATGCATAATACCCAGCAAGGCTATTGCTCCCCCTGAACCTGTACATCAATTTACTCCTTCATCTCCCCCTTAGCTTGTGCATCCTGAACACTTTTCAACAGAAGATCATCAAGGCATATTTACCCAATATCAAAGAATGAGACAGAAATATAAGAGATAAAACTTCACCAGAGATACCATACAGCATCAGAGATATCAAACAGTGTTGCAGATGTGCTGTAAAATGCTGATCCCAACCAAAAATTGTTAGCAACTGACCATACGCGGCTTTATGTGGATAAACTCGCGTATATACACGACTGTCTTTCAGGAAACCCGCGTATTCAATTTGATCTTCTAAATTTAAGCAGTTCTGATTTTCTTCCTAGCAGAGACTACTCCCAGCTTCTGTCTGAGATATTCGAACGCTTCCCTGGGCAGAGGTTTGGTAAATATATCAGCAACTTGTTCTTTGGAGGGAACATACTCCAACTTCACCTTTTGTTCAAGCACTTGTTCACGTAAGAAGTGATACTTGATGGGAATGTGCTTGGTCTTTGAATGCATAATAGGATTCTTTGAGATACTGATGGCACTTGTATTATCACACATAATGGAGATAGGAGGTGTACATTTGATTTGAAAATCTTGCAAGGTTTGCATCATCCAAAGGAGTTGAGTGCAACAAGACGCGGCAGCCACATATTCTGCTTCTGTTGTAGATAAGGCAATATAATTCTGCTTCTTGCTGAACCAAGATACCAACCGGGGCCCCATATAGAATGCACCACCACTAGTGCTTTTCCGATCATCAACATTTCCAGCCCAATCTGCATCCGTGTAAGCATTCTTGAGTTCCTTGTAGATATTTGAATATTCTTTTGACAGCCTGAAGGTGAGACTCTTTTGGATTAGCTTGGAATCGTCCAACAATCCCAACTGCATGCATAATGTTTGGTCTAGTCCTAGTGAGATAAAGTAGGCTTCCTATCATTGATCTGTATTCTGGTTGATTCACCGTGGGAGAATCATCATGAGAACTGAGGTTACATTCGGTTATCATTGGTGTACTCACAGGTTTGCATTCTTCCATGCCATACTTCTTCAAAATTTGCTTAAGATATTTTGCTTGTGATAAGAATATTCCATCTGCAGTTTGATGCACTTGCAACCCAAGAAAGAATGTTAGTTCTCCAAGTAAGGACATTTCAAATTCTTGCTGCATGACCGAAGCAAATTTCTTACTCATAAATTCTTCATTACTCCCAAAAATTATGTCATCAACATATACAACCACAATCAATAGTTTATCATTTTCAACCTTTGTGTATAAGTTGCTATCAGCAGACCCCTTTGAAAATCCTTGTTGATGAAGATATTTGTCAAGACAATAATACCATGCCCTTGGAGCTTGTTTGAGACCATATAGAGCCTTTTTAAGTCTACAAACAAGATTTTTATCATTTCCCAAAATGAATCCTTCTGGTTGTTCTATATAAACTTCTTCTTCTAGATCACCATTGAGAAATGCAGATTTAACATCCATTTGATAAACTTTGATTTTTTGAAAACTTGAAAAAGCAAGAAACATTCTTATGGCTTCAAGTCTAGCTACGGGAGAAAAAGTTTCTTCAAAGTCTATACCTTCTTGTTGAGTATACCCTTTGCAAACTAGTCTAGCTTTGTTTCTTATAACATCCCCATTCTCATTTAACTTGTTCTTGAATATCCATTTAGTTCCAATGACATTTTTATCATGTGGTCTTGGCACCAATTCCCAAGTGTGATTCTTTTCAATTTGATAAAGCTCTTCATTCATAGCTTGAATCCAACATTCATCTTTGCAAGCTTGATTGACATTGTGTGGTTCAATTGTGGATAGAAATGCCAGATAGCTAGAAGATCCCACAAGAGTCCTCCTTGTTTGTACACCTGATTCCTTGTCTCCCAAAATTTGAGATTTAGGATGATTCTTTTGAACATATCTGGATGGAGCCTTTTTAGATAAATCATATTCAGGTTCTTCATTGGATCCACTGTCTATATCATATCCATTTGATGTAGAAGGACAAAAATCACCATCATCTTCTTCTGTTGCTTGTTTTTCTTCTTTAGGAGCTGCAGGAGACTCATCAATAACAACATTAATACATTCAACAATCTTTCGAAGCCTTTTATTGTAACATTTGTATGCTCTGCTTGTAGATGAGTAACCAAGAAGTATCCCTTCATCTGATCTAGGTTCAAACTTGCCAAGCTTTTCATCATTATTTTTGATAAAGCATTTACTTCCAAAAATTCTAAAATGCTTCACAGAGGGAGAATTACCATACCAGAGTTCATATGGAGTTTTGTCACTATTTACCTGAACATGTACCTTGTTGAGAATGTTTGCTGCTGTATGTGCTGCTTCTCCCCAGAACATGTCAGGAGTTCTAGAATCATCAAGCATAGCTCTAGCCATTTGTTGAATTGTTCTATTCATTCTTTCTGCTACGCCATTTTGTTGTGGAGTGCCTGCTACAGAGAACTGTCTTTTTATGCCATATTGTTCACAAAATTCAAAGAATTCATTTGATGTATATTCTCCTCCTCGATCAGATCTAAGACACTTGATTTTTAGATCTAATTCATTTTCTACCAATGCTTTGAAGATCTGAAATTTTTCAAATGCTTCATCTTTGTGTTTAATGAACCCGATCCAACATATTCTAGAGTAATCATCAATAAATAAGATATATTATTCTTCCCCACGTGGTGAATTTTTCCTCATAGGTCCACATATGTCAGTATGAATGAGTTCGAGAGGCTCACTTGATGATCCTTCTTTGGCATTAAATCGTACTCTGGTCTGCTTACCGAATTGACAAGATTTGCATATGATACTTTCTGGTAGATTAATATTGGGAAGACCACGAACAGCTTGAAGTCTGCTTGCTTTGTTGATTTGAGAGAAGCTCATATGCCCCAGCCTTCTATGCCATAGCCAATTTTCTGAAGACTTGCTCAAGTAACATTGATCTTTGCAGTTCTTCAATACATACAGGTTGCTTGGAGTTCTTTTCCCTTTTATAATAGTTTTACCTGTATCAAGATCACAAACCACACATTCTTTTGAACTAAAGACAACTTCTGTTCCTTGATCACACATTTGACTTACACTTAACAGGTTATGCCTTAATCCATCCACATACATGACATCATTAGCCTTCACCTTTTCTTTTAGAAATACGGACCCTTTTCCTTTAATTATAGCAGGAGTATCATTTCCAAATGTAAATTTCTTTTCCTTTTCTAGAGCATTATATGCAAGAAGTTTTCTTTTGTCACCTGTCATGTGTCTTGAGCACCCACTATCAATGTACCATTGATTTTCCTCACCTTCTGCAGATAATGCTATTCCACAATTTTCAACCTGTAATTCCTTCTTTTTCCATACTTTGGAACTTGAAGGAGAATGTTGTTTTGGCTGGACTTCGCTCCTGCATTCAGATTCTTCATGGCCAAAGTTATTGCAATAAGTACATTCAACTTCATTTTGAAGAGGAGAAATTTTTTTATAGGTGTTCTTCTTAGGTTTAATATCCATCCTTTTCTTTCTTGCTTCTCTTGTCATGATGGTTTTATATGCAACACATTGAACAACTTTATGACCAAAATTGTGACATGAGAAACATTGTCCATTGAAGTAGAAATTTCTGCGATCATGAAATATTTTGTTTGAATTTACCTATTGATTGTTGCTTCTTTGAGAGATATCCCTTCTATTGTGATGATCATGCAGTACGTTTAAAGATTCTTTATTCCCTTGCTGAGTGGCTGAATGAAGTAAACCAGTTGTAGCTGCTTTTAGATAATTTGGTACAGAAGCCTGAGAAGATTCTCCGGTATATCCAAGACCTGTCTTAATAAGAGGAGAACGTTGAACCTTGATAATCTCATCTAAGGTTTCAAATCCTTTAGCAAATCTTAGATTCAGAGTCTTTACTTTCTCAAGTTCTTTTCTTATACTTACTACTTCACATTCTAATTTTTCATTATGTTTCTTTGCTTCTTCATTCTTCCTTTTCAGAGTCTCTATGATTATTTTACTTTCTTCCAAGCATATTTTGAGTTGATTGTTTTGATCAAGAAAATCATTGTCATCTAGAGCATCCACAAAAGCATCCTTATCGTCTCTAGAATTATTTTCAAATGCCATGAGAAGTCTAAGATCTTGTTGACATTCTTCCTCACTATCAGATAACCCATCATTGTCTTCATTTGTATAGTAGCTTTTCTTAGAGCTAG
Source organism: Pinus albicaulis (assembly GCA_034641835.2). NCBI lineage: Eukaryota > Viridiplantae > Streptophyta > Pinopsida > Pinales > Pinaceae > Pinus > Pinus albicaulis. The sequence goes on along the minus strand of JAXQQM020076682.1, from coordinate 126,437 downwards.
ATCGGTTCTTATTCCTTCTTGCTACTTCTTTCTCTTTAGCAGATGTTTCTTTATAAGGACATTTTGCAGCATAATGACCAACTCTTCCACAATTGAAACATTTGAAAGGAAGCTTACCTTTGAATCTTCCGGTTCCTATTTGGAGTCTTCTCACAAAGTTTGCCTCATCTTCTTCTGAGATATATCCTGATCCTTCCGATTTTTGAACTTCTTTCCCTTTTGTAGAAGCTTTAAAAACAGCTTCTTTGACTTCAGATGGTCCTCCTCTCCTCATTTCATAAGCAGTCAATATGCCATGAAGTTGCACCACGGAAAGATTTTGAATATCCTGTTTTCCTTCAAGGGCAGAAACTTTTGATTCAAATTTTGCCGTTAGCAATCGTAAAATTTTCTCAACCAAAGTAGTGTCGGATATTGTTTCACCCAGATTTCTCATACGATTTACAACATCATCAATACGTAAAAAGAAACTGGCAATACTCTCATCACCATGAATCTTTATATTTTCATATTCAATTCTGAGAGTTTGGAGTTTTGCACTTTTTACCTTTACGTCGCCTTCATAACTTAGAATGATTTTGTCCCATATTTCCTTTGCTGTATTCAGCTGCATGACTTTGACAAATTCTGATTCAGTTAGACTTCATGTTATAGCATTGACCGCTTATGCGTTTGATTCATAATTCTTCCTTTCAGTTGGATCTGTTGGTGTAGCAGCTGGATATTGATATCCTTGTTCAACAATGGCCCATACATCAGCTCCCATAGACTGAAGATAGGATCTCATCCTTACCTTCCAGAAGATTAAATTGCTTCCGTTGAAGAGCGGGGGCTTGATAGATGTTGTTCCCTCATGATTGCTCATCTTGCTTGATCTTCCTTCTAGCGGTTAAGCTTTTTCAGAAGGACCTGCTCCGATACCAATTGTTGGAAAAATACTGAGAGGGGGGGGTGAATCAGTATTTAGTGCAGACAATCAAACTTTTTCTTTTCCTTACTAAAAAACCCATACGCTACTTTACTAAAGGAAACTATCGTATATACACTGATATCCTTTACAGAACTCGCGTATGTTCAGAGATCTAATTATGTGTTTGAATCTTAACTCAGATCATTGCATTATTCATTCATCAGATATTTAAAAAATGGTAAACAAGTGTAGATAGAACAGAATAATCATCACACATATGCAACACACATGAACACCAAGATTTTTAGGTGGAAACCCAATTCGGGAGAAAACCACCGTTGTTGTTGTTTCAACCTTCAAAATTTATTATTAAGAAAACTTCTTACAATCATGTACTAGCGCAGACTCAAACCAGCACATAGGCATCCACCTGCAGAAGGCTACAATCTTCTCTCGTTTACCAGCCTCTCCTGGAAGGGAGCTACAACCCCCTGCACTAGTTTACCAGCCTCTCCTGGAAGGGAGCTACAACCCCCTGATATGAGTACCAGCTTCTACTGTCAGAAAGCTTCCACTTTCTGAAGGAGGCTTGACCCTCGGATCCCTAAGCACCCTTGCGGACCACATTTCATCAATTTTCAAGTAAGGTCGAGCAGCTCCAACACGGCCCTTTGCTTGTCGATAAACAACCTTTGCTCGAAGCATCAACGAAACGGTGTGACAACATGGCCGGAATATCGAGATATAACCCGGACTTCATAATAGATATGCGAGAAACACATTCGACGCTTCGGTACCATTAGATCGAGAAATCATACGCACTTTTTTTATTTAATCAGACCATCGTATATATGCGCTTTCAAAAAGACAATCCAGAAGACGAACCCGCGTATACTTCAGTACATTTTCCAAAGAAAACCCCAACTACGCATACGCGCTTTTCTTTCCACAGACCCGCGTATACACGCGCTTTTCATGAAACGAACCTGCGTATAGATCTATAAATATAAATTTTGCAGTATAGACCAGATCTATATACTTACCCAGATTTCTTCAATCTCTTCAACAGGATTGCGCCAGGTCTTCTTCACTTCCTTTCAGATCATCCTTGACATTAACCATTTCTAGATCTAGAGATCTTGAGCCTTCATCATGTTCATAGGAGCATCATAGATTAAGATCTATCAATGAGGAACAGGGTTCACCCATACAGATATACTTCAGAGTGAAGTATTCATTAAAGCCCAGACTCATGCACACCAAATGCACAATGATTTTCTTCTCCTTATATAGGTTTACCCTTTTTCAATACCATGAGCCAAAACCACATCTCATCCGATGGTATTCCTGGACGGGATCAAATAGACAACCCAGCGCTCAATAAAATGGGTCAATACCATGGTAGTAACCCTTGGTTTTACAAATTTAGAGCGCAATTGAGCATACGCGACTTGTCACGTACTTTTCCGCGTGCATACGCTACTTCTCCTAGACAAACCCGCGTATGCCTTAAGACACACACTTTTCATCATTATTCTTGCACATGCTGATATTTATTTTTCTGGTACTTCTGCCCTTCTTGTAGAACATCAGATTTACATCATTAATGCATCAAGAACAACTTCATTAAGTAGGTTGCCGTCATCTTCATCAAGTGGGTTTCCATCAAGGACAACACTCTGCCAACACTCTGCATCATATTGCCAACAGATCCATGCAAGCATTGTGGTCGACAGACTCATTCTTCACACAGATGCTTCGGAAACAAGCCTCCTGCAAGAACAAAGATTCATCTTGGATGGATCGCTTCTTGGCAATGGGCATCAGCTGACCAAGAAGATGTTTAAGTCACATGTTAGAACTTGTTCTCGAATATTGAACAAACTTGCAATTGAGTTTTTGCCATCATCTCACCTTATACCTAAAAAAGGGGGAAAATGATGGTCATCTACAAGCTTCGAATTCGGATCAAGAGAGCACCGAGCCACAACCTATCATTGCATATTCGTAGTTGTAGCCGAAACACAGCTGAGTCCAAGCGAGCTCGAGCCGCAATTTGTCATTCCAAATTTAGAGTTGTAGCCGGAGACACGGATGCCCATGAGCATGCCTTTGGTTGATGGACGAGCCTTAAACCATCCTTGTGAGGTTGATATTCTTCCTCTTTCGGAGCACTTCCTCTAGCGGAATATTTCGGCTTCTTGCCGCGTTTTGGTTGAGTTCCGGGAATTTCATCAAGCATTCCGAGTGTTGGTGGTCATACTTAAACCATAACGGGTTGTAGACTTCCCTTCTTTTAGGTTTAAGGTCTCCCTTTTTATGAGGGAAAATTCCTCTAGCGAAGCCCTTAGCTTCTTGCCGAGCTTTGGAAGAGTTCCGTATCGCAATAAGCGTTGCATTCCGATCTTGTTGGTCATCCTTAAACCACCACTTTTTGACAACATTTCATAGAGCTGATCGAGCCTAAGTGCTACCATGGATACTTTGCATATTTGTATTACAACTCTCTTCTTTGACTCACACATACCCCCTTCGTGATTAAAGGGGGGAATGCTAAACACCTAATCCTCCATGGGTAGGTGTGGAAGACGAAGAGTCACAAAGGAGTCCAAGTGACCTTGGAAGATGAATCCAAGAGTCACAATATTTTATTATAAATGTACATCTATGTGTAATAAACATGCAATGAATGCCTATCATTCTATTGTGTGTGTTTTGTGTGTTTACCTTTCCTCATACACCATGTGTGTGTTTAACGGATTTATAGATATGTAGTTTATTGTTTATAATGTATGCATGTGAATTAAAATTATGCATAATGTAGAGAATAATGTAAAAAAAACTCAAACACATTTGATACAATATACAACCTAGGAAATCCTTTGAGGAGAAAAAACCCAACTAGAAGGTGAGGTCACTTTTATCTCTTTCTCGAACAGAAATACGTAAGTGAGTACAAAGAAGTATGGATTTTGGCTCGTGGGTTGCTACAATGAAAAAAAATTCTTTGTGTTCTTTGCCTCCTATCCCACTTGGATATTTTTTTCTTAGTTATGGAACAAATTCATTGAAAAGAATGGAACCCCTTTTCCTCCGAGTGCCTAAGTTATAACACAACCCGATAGCTTACCAGTAGTTAGGTTTGACTACCTCAACTCTTAACCAAAGTTACTATATAGACTCTTCTAGAGTCTTCTCCATAATAATACCATGGCTAGCCCCTTTTCCATGAATAATTGGGGTTGTCGTGGCATCCTCTCGAATTATGGTGATGAAAACATGAAGGTCAACTTTCGAGTGGTATAAATTTCACATACTGGCTCTGATTAACACAATTCTTGCATCTTTGGAAAGGTATAGGTGTGTAGAGTAGGGAAAATTAGTGAAATGCTAGAGTAACAAATTTTTACCCCCCAAAAAAACATCATTTGATGCCTCAAAATGATCCCAGAATGTTTCAGACACGAATTTTCCAAACTCGGTCCCCACTCTGGTAAAAATGGTCCTTAGGTTTCCTCCACTTTTTCCACTGCGAAAGAATTGATATGGAAGAAAAACAATATAATGATCAATCCGGATCAAAATTTAAGTATAATATTGGTCATATTAAAATTTATGAACTTACCAATCTCAATCTAAGTCCAAGAAAATCTTATATCGACACTCGTTATCTCTAAATTGGTATTGATTGACTGCTACACCAAACAACTTAAAGTAACTCTTTCAAACTGACTTTTGATCGAGGATTAGCCCTCTTCGACTCGAGAGGGCTCTCTCAAATTAACTTGTGATTTATTCAATTAGGATTCAATCAGATGGCTAACTCTGTGATATTGACTTGAATGTGTTTGATTGCAGGGCGAAAAAATGTGTAGGGTTTACTACCATTGTGCTTATGGAGTCAGTGTTATGGAATTCAATGACAATAGCTCTCCTTATGGAAGCTTAGGCTTGTAATGTTTCGTTGAAAGGACAATAGAAACATAAATATTCAATGGCTTAATATTCAAAGGAAGTCAAAGCATGAGGAACATGAATTCTAAGTAATTAAACATCAAGCTATTGAAAGTAACATATTACGATACATAAGACATAAACTCATTGAAACACCAAAAGAATCTCAAGTGAATAAGAAAACACAGCCAATGTATATTATTAATCATCAAAAATTTAAATAGTGGTAGTGTCAAATAACATTCTCCCACCCTTTCTCATTCGAAGTTATGCCTATTAATAGGCTTTTGTTAATTACATTGGATCTCGCCCATCTAGCTACATCATCAAACCATCATCTTTGATACCTATCTTAACCATAAACTATATTCCCGGAACTAAAATAGACACCTAATAACTTTAGACTTATAAGCCCTGTTAGGACTCTACCTTCCATTTATTGCATTCACTTATATGTATAATTGGATAATTACATCGATGATAACCAAGTGCTTGAGTGGCACTAACCATAACCTAGACATAAATACACCCACTAGATTTAGGAATTGATCACCCTACTTTTTAAGGAGAAGATAATCATGGCATTTTATCATTGTCTTTATGTTGAGCCGGAAAAGGTGACATCTTTGTCAAGGGGAAAATACCTGCTTTGGAGTGTCCCACTCGATACCCTTTAATTCATCCACGTGGTTGGTTGACCTTATATACTCTTTCAAAATACTAAAATACAATCAAAATCTCCTCGCTACAAAAAAATAGGGTGAAATAGGCAGCTTTCGTAGCGTGGTTTGGTAGCAAATCTATTTCACCAATCTAGGTCAACCTTTAGCCTTCCTCTTTGATTAGGATATGTTTTTTTGATAAAATAAGCTAAATACAAACTTTATCCTCCTTTGATTTCCACCCAAACCGTGATTTTTTAGAAAAAATTAATCTACGAGGGGATTTCGTAGCGAAATCCGGCCTTCAAGCCTCGGGCTTCGCTACGAAATTGCCTAATTGGAAGAAAAACACAAAATTCCCGTTTTCCTCAAATTTTGACCTTCAAAACCGGAAATGATGTTTCTTGAATGTCGCAAAATTGGTCAAAAATATTTTGGCCAAACTCCTCAAAATTTGGGAACTCCCTCTTTAACAGAGAGAAGTCTACATCTCCTTAGGCTCATTTATCACTTTGATTTTCGAGTCCTCTTTTTCTTCAATTCTTCCCCGAATCATTTCCATTTGATCCCCCTAATTATTTAACCTGCCCCTTGAGCTTTTTTCCTTATGCGACTGTAACCATAGGTTTCTCTTTACGTATCTTTCATTACCCTTCTCAAAGGAAGTGTTATTTTCAACAATTTTTTTGGCATCCGTTAGTGATTTATCATATTGGTTCAGTTGATCATTTACTTTTTGTTCAAAATCTTCCATTATTTTTTTTGTCCACCTTGGTCTCTGTAATTATAACTTTATTTCAACTACCTCTTCTCTAGCCTCTCTCGGATGTTCCTTTAGTACCTCTACTTCAATATTTTCCACCATTTTCTCCTTTCCTTTCCTTTGCACAAAAAAATTCTTCTGTTGTTGGAGACAAGTCTATGATGTCATCAATGATAGGTCTGCTTGTCTTTGTCAACATCTTTTGTCTTCTTGTTTTCTATGACACCCTTTGCAAGGTGCAGCCTAGTAAGTGGTTTCCTTGGCTGAAATAAGAAACCTACATCTTCTCCCCTGCAAAATCAAGCTTTTTAATAGTCCTACATTTCTTTTTTCTTCTTCTTGTCACCTTCAATGTATTCAGCCATGATAATTAGAGTCTCTTCAATATCTATTGCTTGGAGGATGTCTTCAATATTTACCTTTCCAATTGTTTGACTTCTAGTTATCCTCCTGCTACCATACTCACTAATCTTCTATTTTTTTCTTGTAGGTGAAGGCTATGGGATATCCGCTCTCTAGTATAGGTTCTGTTTCAACATCCATTGGCTCCAAGATAGGCTCTTGCCTCTTCTTCATTTACACCTTCTGTCACAATTTGGAGATGAAGTGGCTTTTGGCTTTAGATTTTTCTTAGGTTTCATTAAATCAAATTCATAAACACTCGAGGAAAAGGAAAGATGCCCAATCTCTATTTAATTTCTTCAATTTTTTAATATCCCAAAATGGGAACGACTACACTATTGGGAATAATTTGAGTTATTACCAATGTGGATCTTCAGTAAAAATAATGAGCATGGAAATGTGGAGTAGCTCATTAGATTTTTAATAGCATCATTACAACAGATGAAAGAACCTCAGCAACAATATGATCTATATTCTCCTTCCGGGTGGGGAAATGCGCAATATAGAGCATAAAACAATTGTATTCAGAAAATTGTGCAATAAAATTGGATACTAGGACTTGGATCCCTTAGTTTCGATCATATATAACCCACTTGCATAATTGGAGGTGAAAAAAATGGAACTAGCTACCTTAAATAGATCTCCTCTGCTCAATACGCTTAAAAACACCTCGATCCCATGACTTCTCTACAACATAATTTTTGAATATTGCGAAAAGCATAATTCCCATGAGGGTTTATATATAAAATTATGAAAGAAGTCTGATATGGAGTCTATTTTAATGAAATAGCGAGAGAAATGGAGGTTTAACCTCTTTTACATAAAGAAAAAGACACCCGGCGAGGGTTTCAGACAAAATGCATGAATAACAAGCGACCTTTGTAGAAAATAACGCGATATCTTGCATCTACGTATTACACATGGCTGAATATAACATGAGATAGATAAATAATACAAGAAAATTTCCCTAGGCCCTCTTATTAGAACTCCCGGAGGGAAATGAGCACCTCCTCCTCAAAGACTAGCAGAAAGATCAAAGGGTGCAACCCTCGTTGTTGCCGCCCACTGCATAAAAGATGCGGTTTTCGAAGGGAAATACGCCGTGGGTGAATATAGATGAATGGACCCAAGCCAAATGCTGAAATGAAGCTCAAATCCTTCCCTCTTAATCCCTTAAGCAAGTTGATCCAAAGAGAGGATGGAATTCCCGCATGGAATTCTTTGCACTCAAGCGATCGGAGAAACTCGCTAAACAATTTGAAAGCATGCAAGTAGTCACAATACCAAGATAGTTGAATACATGAATGAATCCCTTTGATGTTATGCCTTCCTTTTATCTTTAGTGAGCCTCCTCACCCCGGACCCCACACAATGTTGAGGTGACTTCCTAATCGAAGCTTCCTCTTTCAAAAGCTCAGCGTTGCCCTAGCTAGCTTCCCTCCTCTGTAGCTAGCGGCATTGACTTGGTCAACTGGAACTAATCCACCCGCAATGCCTCTTTTCACACTAAGGGATCTTCAATGCTGGTTCTCATATGTGTGTCTAGGTTGATCCTTGTTTACATTGAGCTGGTCTACTTGGGTGATTTCTTCCTCCTCATGAATGGATGTTGACTTAGTCAAACTTGACTATGTCTCCATCTAATTTGCCCTTGTTCACACTTGGAAGTGTAAAACCAGCTCCTAAGGTGATCTTCTTCCTTAATAAGGTGGAATTTATTCATATTTTATTATTCATGGGCCTCCTTTCCCATTTATTCCTCTCTAGGTGAAAGCATCAAAATATAATATTCCAATTTGCTTGTTTGCAAATTTTGGAATATTAAAAAATTCCTCCAGCACTAAGAGTTTAATCAAAGCATGGTGAAAATATTGATGTATCACTTCCATATTTCTAGCTTGAACCTTATCGGAAATCTTCCCTAAGCTCCTAAATAAAAATAAAGGAAGATCGAGGGTCCCTTATGATGAAATGTAAAAGGAGCCCGAAATGGTACGGGTCAACCATATGAAACCTCCCTTCACAAGTAAAGTACTTTTGGATCACAAATAACAATTTCGAATAAATTTCCTTCATATAACTCCTTGAAATCCCGGATGCCATGTCGGCCCAATGTGTTTCGGTTTGACAAATTCCTCACAACTCTGCATTTTGAATTTAGTGGCTTTGAACCACTCTTCACTTTCTATTGGTATCTCTGTGGCACGAGAGATGGTATCGGAGTGACACTTGTGAAATTTAAAACCCCCACCTTCGAAGTTGCGCCTGTAAAGTTCACCGAAAAATCCTTTGATATTTGAGCATGAAATCCTTGAAGCTTTTAAGAGAATTGCGGGCATCAGACATTTCGAATGCATCCAAAAAAGCGGGATCTTCATTTAATAACTTGAATTCCATGGGCTTTTTATCTCACACAATAGCCTCCCTTGTTCACCTTCTTCTTCTTAGCACATTCTCCTTTATAACCATGTTTTCTCCTTAACTATGACACCTACAGAGAAAAAACACTAGACAACAAACCACTTGCAGAAAGTGGGGAGTAAGCTCTTCGAAGATGATAGTGGATCATCACGCATGCAGACTCTAACAACAAATGGTAGAGAGGTGCTTTGAGTTGAGTTTAAAAAATGGAATTTGAAAGCGGGAAAGTGATGCCAAATGTGGGAATAAAAGTTAATGATGAGGGTAATTACGATTTTGCATGCTTGGGTGATCATGATAACTAATTGGATGACCTCACCTTTACCCCTAACCATCAGAATTTTGACAACTCATCATCCTCTATTTTTCTCGAGAAAAACATGATTTCGCAGGCGAAGATAGTTATAAATATGGCAGATTCACTACTGACTTTTCAAGTGATTCCCTAGCGAAATCTACCATTCTGCAGCTTATATTCGCTACAAAAACGGTGAAAAAACGTGACAAGCTGGCATTTGTTTGATTTGAAACCATGCATATGAATCCAAAGTGGAATTTGGTGAAATGATTGACTTGACATGACTCATGGGGGTTTTTTAGACTTAGGGCAAAGGTTTATTCCATATGTTTTTCATCAATTTCATGAACCAACCTATTGAGACGAAACGAAACCTAGGTTAGTGAGGTGAGTGACCCTATCAATAAAAATTGAAAATTTATGTGTGATAATAGTGGCTCCACAGGGATGGTGTGCTCCCAGTGGTACAATAAATAACTTGTAGTTCCAGTGCCTTTTTTCAAAGAAAACAAAAATTTCTGAAATTGATGAAGACTTCTTCAAACTCTTATGGCCTTCTCCCTCAGAGTTCAAGCTTGGTGATGAACTTATCTTTATTATCAAAACATCATAACAACAAATGAAATATGTACAATGGAGTGAAATTCGATGAAAATGAATTAGGAGGAATATTATTTTAGAAACCCTGCCATCGATGAGGTCCTCCCTCCACATAGTTGTACATGCATCTCTGTTTCCATGATAAGAAGCTATCACAAATGGCCCCTTCCGGATATTCTCAAAATTTCCATGCTTCCCCTTTTCTTCGATTTTGGCTTCCATTTCAGAACTACATCTTGGATCTAGGAAACTTTCTTTTTTAGTTTTTTCTTTCAAAGGCTTTTCTTCACTCTGCTTTTTTTATTGTTGATGGCTATCATACACCCCTTATATTTTCTCTTGTAAATCTATAAGTCTGTTTTATCCTCCTTTGGATATAATTTGGCTCCTCTTCAATTCCTTACAGCGGTTCATTACCGAAACTCCCAAAGAAGTGGGAAAAATAACTTCGGATCCATATACTAATTCATAGCGAGATGTACCAATGGATCTCTTTGTGCAAACTCTATCGATCCACATAGCAAACTTCAACTTTATATGCCATGATCTATTGTTTTCTTCCAAGCACCTTTTTGATGATCCTCACTATGCTTTTATTGGATGATTCTACAAGGCCATTGCCTTGACGGTATAGGTTGTGGAATGTCCAAGTGTAATACGATACCGATGACAAAAGCTAATTAGTTTTTTTTGGATTTAAAATCTTGTGAATTATCGGGTAATAATCTTCATAGGACAACCGAGACACGGATAGAATATTGTTCTCCAAGAATTGAATGATGATTTGGATCCGCAGCTCTGCCTTGTTGGGATTGCTTCGATCCACTTATTGAAATAAACGAGCATTTCGTCAAAATCCGACGATGTTGCCCTAAGGATGTTGGGTGTATTTCACCAATGAATTCCAGCGCCCATTGCTGGAAAGGAGCTTCAACATATATTGGTTTCAAAGGTAAAGGAATCAAATTTTTCTTACCATCGAAAAAATTGGCATTCATGGCATGTAGTGATATTATTGTAGATGTCCTTAAACATGGTAGGCCAATAATACCTCCCGAGTATATTTTTTGGTTGTGGCTTTCTGTTTTGGTGTCCTCCACAATCTCCCTTATGGAACTACTGCGACTTTTTCGACCTCATCTTCCAACAAACAATTCAAAATAATTCCATCGGTATCTTTCCAATACAAATTCTTTATTCAAAATGCGATATCTCAATGATTTCAGCTTCACAAACCTTGATTTAGACTTATTCAATTGAAGAGGAGCTTTATGATGATGTAAGAAAAAGATTACATCTTTGCTTACCATTCAGACAAGATGATTTTTTTCTTCAATAGGGACCAATTCTTCTTCTTCTTTTGTTAGCTCTGAAATTTCTATAATGAAATTCATGTCAAGACATTCAAAATTTGATTGTGCCATCAATTTGGCTAATCCCCTGCCCTTTCACCAACTTAGTAGGCTTAATTTCTATGTCATATTCCGAGTAAAGTGGAAATCCATTTCCCTCTTTTTCCATCGGGATCGACTTGTGTCAAAATATCTTTAACCACAGTGTTAGGCACAAATGCAATAACATGAGAATGCATAATGTAAATTCGAAATATTTAAGAGCTTTGACTAAATCATATGCTTGTTTTTTCCAATATATTATACTTCAATTCAAAGTTGGCAAGAGTCCTCGTTGAAAAAAGAAATAGGTTATTCACCACCTTGTTGGCCTTTACGCAACAAAACTCCAACAATGGTGTTTTAGAAGCGAATGTAAAAACCAAAAATTCACTTGAGAAGTCGAGACTTCTAAGCATTGGGGGCTTGAGTCGGGGATTTATTTATCTCTTCAAATGATTTCTTAGCTTCAAAAGTCCACTTAATATCGATCCCTTCTTTAACATCTTGGTAATGTTCTTGACAATCTCAGCAAAGTTTGGGATAAACCTTCTAAAAAATTTACCTTTCCAAGAAAAGACTAAATCTCCTTCCTATTCCTTGGCAAGTCTATCTTATGAATTTCACTGAATCTATTAGGATCAATATTTATCCCATACTTAGATATATTTTGCCCTAGAAATTTCCTATAAGTTAGAGCAAAAATACTTTTAGTGGGATTAAGAGAGATACCAAATTTTTTTGCATTTTCGTAGAATTTTCTCCAAATGTTTCAAGTGATCTACCTCCTCTCTTGAAAACACAGTTATTTCATCCAAATAGACCGCAGCCCGATTTTTATTTCTCCTCAAGCAAAATAAATATCCATCGCCCTTTGAAAGGTTTCCCTTACATTCATCAAACCAAAAGGCATCTTGGCATACATGAATGTTCCCCTTGGCGATGGTAAAAGCGAGTTTCTCCTAATCTTCACGGATGTACCAATATCTAATTGTAACTTCGAAAAGCCATCAAGCATGGACATTCTCCGAGAGCCAACAATATTCACGCAAAATCTAATCCATCTTTGGAAGAGGGTATTTTTCCTTCAAATAATCCTTGTTCATATTTCTAAAGTCAATCACAAATTCTAATATCCCCACTCTTCTCTCTTACGTGGTACTATATTAGCAAGCCATTTTGAAAACCTTATAGGGACAATGATATTTGCATCAAAAATACTCTTAATGCGTTTCTCAATCAAAGGCATGAGAAAAGGATTAATTCTTCTGAACTTTTGCTTGAAAGGTTTTTCATTCTCTTTGATGGGAATAGTATGTTGTATAATGCTAGGATCATACCTTTACTGCATTAGCATAGCTCCATGCAAAAAACATCAATATATTTCTTCATCATATCCACATATTTCTGTCTCATCTCCATAAAAAGAAACTTAGAAATTTTGACCATTTTAGGCATTGTTGTTGTACCAAGATTGCAAGTCTCCACCTCCTCATCATTAGCACGCATTCTAGGAAAATTGAAAACATCATTTCAATAAAATAATTTCTCAAAGCGAGAATAAGGCCATTGGGAGTGCAATTTTTTTTCAGCTATAAAACTTTAGGATTGACCTTAGTTTCAGCAAACATATTTTTTCTGATCCACTTGGATATTCTCAAACTCCTCCTTAAATTCAAGGAAATTTCGGACTTGTCTGATCATTATCAAACACTTTCCAATGAATGATGTTTTCGGGGATTGTTGGCCTATGTCTGACCTCAACCTCATATTTCTCACTAGAATGAGTTGGGATGACAAATAAACTTGCGAGAGACAGCTAGAGAGTCGGCTACTAAATTTTGGTACGTAGTTTTAACAATGAAAGCATATTCCCGAAAAATTCTCAAGCATTTCCATGATCAAATTTATGCATGCCCTCATTCTCACCTCTTTGGTTTGATATGACCCTTCAACCTTCTTAATCACTAACTTTCTGAATCACCACACAACGATATATTTTTTCCACCTAGTCTTTTCAAAGTTTGTAGACCCAAAAATAGTGACTCATACTTTGCCATATTGTTTGTCTAATAAAGTTAGTTTAAAACGGAAAAAATTAATTTCAAAGATTAGGAGTAGTGATCCATATCCTCACTTGAGCCCCCTCCCTTCTAGCAGAGCCATCAAAGTGTAAAAGCCACCGGCACTTATCCTTTTTTCTTCAACACATCCTTGATTTTCTATTTGTCGATTTTTACTGTTTTTTCTTCAATTTCCGCCTCATCGGTGAGTTCATTGAATAAAATTGAGGATCCAAATTCAATTTCAAGCGCATAAATAGGAAAAATTTTGAGGCTTATCCTTACTACTCACCATGTAGGTCTTCCTACTTTCCCTATACAACCTCCTTTTCTCACCAAAAACCGGATTTGTGGCATATGGCATATCCATCCGCATAGTCCCTTTAATTTTGGCTACCCAATATTAGGGTCCCATGATTTAGGCTGATTGGCAAGCCAAATGAAAGTGTAACATCAAACCGGTCTTTGGAGCCCAAGGACCTAGCCTTTCGGGACTCGAGAGGGCTCTCTCTATATGTAAGGGATATATCTGTGTGTTTGCTTATTGTGTTACGATTTTAGGCTAGTTATGCAAAGTAAGTTTTTTGGGTTTTTGTTTTTTAAGTTGTCGGGGATGAAAGCTGATCAAAGATATAAAACGAAGTAACAAGATGTTAGATTAACTAGGCTATGGGGTCAAAAGGTCAAGAAAGCAATTAGATGACGATACAAGGTTGTTGAAGGACCAATTTGATTCAAGGTAGAAAGGATCTTTGGGCAAAATGGAGTAAATGGAAATCAAGTTTGTGAACAACGGAGGGATTCAAGCATAACTAGTTTAATAGCAGACATAAACATGGTAGAGCAAACCATTAATCATGCAAAATGTAACTATAAGCTAATCAATACATTGGAAAATAAACATTCAAAGCCATGCATAGAGACTTTTAACTCTCTAACTTTGGAAATGGCTATCGGACTTTGGGGAAAACACATAAGGCGAGACTAACAACTCAAAACACTACTGCTGGAACGCCTAAACACGAGTTCTTCGAGTCATTGGGCACTTTGAAAACAAGATTTGCATAGTTTTAGGCAAAGGGCTATATCGAAACTAGGCCTCCTTGGTTCAACAAGATGATAATCTAATCGAGTCAAAGAGATAGTTTCATGGATGGAACTATGGACAGACCTTAGGTAAGCGGGGCGTGCAGTAAATCTATACTTAGCAATACATAGAACTATGAATGAAACAAGCAACAATATCCTCGAGTTACTAAAGAGCAATTAAGAATTCTTTAATATGACTAAGGAGGAAGAAAACATGAAAGCTATGAAGAAACGAGGAAATTTGAGGTGCCTCCAAGGAAAATCTCAATTTTTTTCTCCTACTTTGATCTATAGCAAGCAAGAAAAAATATATCTCATAAATGAAAACTAGAAGACAAAACATAGAAAGAAACACTATACCATTCTACCAAGTCATGGAATCCATCAACAATCCTTCATCATTCATCCAAGAACATCCAAGAGGCAATCCAAAAGCATAACACAAGTATTTCTTCTAAAGCTCATATGACCATATATTGCTTCTCTTCTCAATTTCATCCTTGTTTACAATTAAATCCTTTGGAATATATAGGCTCAAGTGAGGAAAACCTCATGGTTCAAATTGCATCCTCATTAGCCAAACCAAAATATCTAAAGTTGTCCTCGAGGCTTTGCAAAACCCAAGGCACAAAAATATCTCATAAAATATCTAAAAATTGCTAAAAAAAGGGAAAATAATTTACTTTTCTCCTCACTTCTCATGTGTAAAAATAGCTAAACGCACATGAGGAAATATCGAGTTTTTAAAGGTTCAAAAATTACAAAAATATTCAAAATTTACATCAGCAAAAGGTCCTCGACTTTCCCGGCAACATTTGCGATCTTCCCGATGTCAAAAGCGAGAGCTCATGATAGCTTGTTGGAAAGATATGAGTGTCTACTTTCCATAACAACTAAAATTTTCCAAATCCAATTCCTCAAAGTCCTCCAAAACTGCACATTGTGTAAAAAACCAGAAAATTACAATATGCTGATAGGCCAAGAGCTGAGTGTCATAGCGACCATTTTGTCGCCACTTTCGGAGGAGAAAATGATCTCAAAATGTCCTGAAAATTTTTGAGGGTGTGCTCCTGAACTTATGGCATCCAATGATACCATTCTCTTCCTTTCTACGAATCCCCAAAATGAAATGGTGAATTTCTTGAGTTTTGACCAAAAACTCAAAAATGCAAAAAAACCAAAGTATGTCGAAATTTGCCCAAAATCGGTGTGTATGACCCTCAAGGGTCCCTAGAAACATGTTCAGAAGAAGAAGCCAAAATATGAAGTCCCCGATATGTCTTTCTTCACTTTCCGTGTTGGGCGCTTCTCTTTAGCTTCCTTTAGTTTTTCTTGGGCAACCTTTAATTTTCGACGGGCAAACTGATTTAGTTTTTGATAATGCTTTTTCATCCTCCTTTGTAGCTCTAAATCCCTATTTTCCTTTCAAGCTTCCTCTCCAAATGCTCATTGACTCTTTCTAGCCATGCCTCCTTATTGTTGTCTATCTCTTGTTCAAACAATGCTGTGAGAGGATGGATTCGAGGGGCTTTCTCCTCTTCCTTTTGCCTTTCAAGGGCTCTTTTAAGCCCTATGGTTCTAGGCCTCTTTCGCCTAGGATGGTCTTCTTCTTCACTTTCATCAAAATTGCCTATGAGACTCATCTATCCTTGCTTGGGCTTTGGAGGTCTCCTTCTTGTACTTGATTGCTCGTGTCTCATAGGCGACCATATGAACACTCATTTGCCTACTTTGGATCTCCAAGAAATGGTGTAAATTCCTTTGCAGATGAAGGTCATCCTTCGATGCATCAATTTGGCCTTCTCTATGGATTAGGAGGTTTTCTAGAATCCGGGCCTCATTATCACTGTCATCACTTTGGGCCCGAGATGACATCCAATGCACTCTCATGCTCATGACCTTCTCCTATCTTGCCCCTTTCCTTTGCCTTGGAAGGCTCCTTGCGAAACATCTTCCCTCCCTAGGCACAGTCAGTGAGTGATGAGCTTCTTTGGCAACTTTCTTTTGCTACGGAGAGTTCTTGTCACATTTGGAGTGACAATCTTAGGCAGATTGCTTTCTTGCTATTCTAGGCTTGGCCTTTTTAGGAGACGAAGGCATGATTCCTTTTCCTTTGTCACCTTTCTTGTCACCTTCTTGAATTTTCTTTTCCTCTTGAGGCTACTATGTATCTTAAGGAGGGTGTTGTGCATCATGAGGGAGGCTGTTGTTTGTCTTCTTTGGGCTGCTCCCTGCTCCTCAATGTCATGATGCTTCTCTGTCTCAAACTCACCTTCCTTGATCATCAACATCATGCTGCTCAAGCTGCTTGCCCTTGATCACCAGACATCATGTTGTTGTTGTGCTTCAATTTCCTACTCATTTTGTGGTTCAACTCTCTGCTGCTCAAATTGCGTCCCTTCCTCTTGTTCACTTTGTTCAACACCACTAAGTTGCTATTGTTCGGCTCTTTCTCCTCTTGCTCTTGCTATCGCTCACTTTGACCACTTTCATCCCTTTGCTTACTCCTCATCACCACATTGTCATGATGTTGTTCATCATCACCACTGTCATGATGTTGTTCATCATCTTTTCTTCATGTTCATGTTCTTCCTCTACTGTCGCCACTTCCTTCTCCTTCTCCTTTGCTCTTTTGTTTGTCTTTGTGGTAAACTTGAGCACTGCAGGAGTAGGCCCTGCTAGAAGAAGGGAAGGGGCGATGAGTAGGAGATGTAGGGGATGTATGACTTTGGAGGGACGATGGAGAAATCCGGTGAGCGATGAAAACATCCCCAGAAACCTCTTTCTTCTCAGTACGGTAGAAGGATGATGATTTTAATAAAGAGAATGATGGAATAGAGAGGCTATTTGTTGTGATGGGGGGCTTCTTACGGACATAGGAGGCAATTTTCTCAATGCTTTTTAGCACAGAGAAGAAAGGAAGATTGAGCTACTTGGTTTGCTTGTGAAATGCATCAACGATCGGATGTGGTATGCATAAACTCGGGGAGAATCTCCCCTCACGAGTGAAATACTTCATTATGATATTCATAAGGGGCGCATAGGCGAGCTAGAAGATAAGAGAAAGGGAAAATAGTAGGGCATGCTTCTCTATGCTCAAGCTTGAGGAAGGGTTTGTAGTCATCCGAGTCTAAATAGACACGCTTGAACCACTTCATAGCCAATGTTTGGGATTTTAGTAGCCTTGGATATGGACCTTGGGGAGAACTTGAAATCAAGGCTTGCCACTTGAAAATGTTTGTCCTTGAACCTCAAGGCGCACGCATGTGTTAAAGGTGAGAAAATTTTGACTTCTTGTACCCCTCGCGGAAATCCAAGCACCCCACCTCATGAAAATATAAAAGGATAGATGGGTGTGGATTGACTTCCTCGGTAGGAAATTGGCTCATACCTCTTGGCAACTGTCACTTTTTCTATCTTTCCTAGGAGGCATATTGACTTGGATGCGCTCTGCAACACCAAAATGCTTCAAAGTTTTTGAAATGCCTTCTTCAAACCAAACTCTTGTCTCGACTTTTGTCAACTCATTGTTTGATAAGACAACAATGATTTTTAATCTTTGTGTAAAATGTCCCTTTTTTGATATAATACCCCTGTTCCTTTAGAATGTTGTCTTTCCACGGATATACAACTCAACAAATAAACTTGAAGAACAAAAACACATGATCAATCGGGATACACGATCAATAGTGATATTTTTTACTCGTGTTTTTTGTGGTAAGGAGTCACTGCCCTTTGATGTTTTGAGGACATAAGACACCCTTGTATTTTTAGAGGAAGGCAAAAACAAAGTCTCTTAGTTCAAGACCTTTTTTCTCTTCTTCGTATGCCTTTCAATCGGTATAATCAACACTACAACACAATCAAACAAAGGATATTGTTGTGTAACCCGGCTCCAAAAATAGAAGAAAAGAGATATCAAGGCCTTAGAAATAAGCCACTTCGAGGGGGCAACCTCCAATACATTACATGAATGAACAATTCTTGGATGATACATGAACAAAACCTCTTTTCTATATATAGGAGTCCATGGGGCCACAATGTAATCCTAGTGGGCCACGATGTAATCCTATCCGACACTAACAATAATAATGTAAGGGCACATGATAACAATATGGGGGTTACTGGGGTACAACAATAACAATGAGTGGGGTTCGACTAACATAATAAGGGACTACACTATTAATATAGGGGCTTAACATGCCTCTCCTTCAAACAAGTGTTGTCCTCAACGCTTGATTATTTCTTGATGCTTCGTATAAAATTCTCATCCTCCCATGTGGAATCTTCTACGGGAAAGTTCTTCCACTTTGCTTTGAGATAATCTAAAATTGATTTTACTTGTCACGTTCTGTTTCGCGACTCCTTCGAACTTCTTTCGATGTGATGTTGATCTTCTGGTTGTTTCATTTTTTTTGCACCAAAGTCGGGTTGTCCTTTGAGAGTTGGAGAACTTGTTGTTGATGCTTGATGTGATATTCCACTACTTTATCATCCATAGTAGATTTTATTTGATCCTTCAAACCATCCAAATTAGCCTTCATTTTTTTCTTTTTAAGCCATCTATGTCCATCTTCGGTTCTCTTCGTAAGATCGAAATTTACTTAGACTCGGTACCGTAATTTTGATATCTCATACCGCAATTCTTCCTCTTCATGGGTCATAGTATAGCTTTATGAGGGCTTAATGGGTGATGGAATTATTTTTTGGATGCATAATAGAACCCATTACGCGATAAAGAAATTCTTCAATATGCCCTTGGAATCAATTTCACTTGATTCTTCAAACAAGACTTATGCAATTCGGAAAAAAAATACACACATTTTTCTTGCTTTTGAGGAGCTCGATATTGAAATTGGATTATCTCTGTGATTTCAGCACTTCGATATCTGAATTTCAGAACCAAGGTTTGTCCCTCTAAATTATCTTTCGAATGCCACGAGTCGACTTTGATTGGATTCTTCAAGACAAAGTTATTTCCAATCTCCCACAATGACCCAATTTTGGGTCGGTTCAGTAGAGCGAACTTGTACGACTTTCCACATGTCACTGTTTCATCCTTTGTTTCGAAATTGATGACAAGAGACTACATTTTGTGTACTTGCAAAAAAAATTTTACGGCACTCAAATCCGATGCCCCGGAGAGAGGGAGTTATTGAACTTTTCCCACGATCACCTCTTTGAGATGAGATTCAAGAGCACAGAAAAAGCACTACCTTCCACAGATCATATCTCCCAAAATATTGCGAACCAAGCTGCGAAATTTTTTGACAAATTTCTCGAGATTTCAACTTCGCACCATATGAATTTCAGATTGCGAACCTTCGTAGAAAAAAAATTTGTAGCGCAAATGCCACGATGGCACTGTTTAGGAGCTCGAAAAAAAAACCTAACTTCCACGAGATCATATCTCCCAGAAAATATTGCGAACCAAGCTCAAAATGTTTAGAAAAAAATTCCTGGGATTTCGCCGCACCCTAAAAATTTTAGCTACGAGCTTTGTAGAAAAAAAATTTATAGCGCAAATGCCACGATGACTCGTTTGGAGCGAGCGAAACCCTAGAATCCAAAGCTCTTATACCAAATGTCGTGTAACCAACTCCAAAAATAGAATAAAAGAGATACCAATGCCTTAGAAATAAGCCACTTCGAGGGGGGAACCTCCAATACATTACATAAATGAAAAATTCTTCGATGATACAAATGAACAAAACCTCTTTTCATATATAGGAGTCCATGGGGCCACAATGTAATCCTCAGTGGGCCACAGATGTAATCCTATCAGACCTATACAATAATAATTTAATGGCACAATAATAACAATATGGGGGTTATAGTACAACAATAACAATAAGTGGGGTTAGACTAACATAATAAGGGACTACACTATTAATATAGGGGCTTAACGAGATATCCACACAGTCAGAAAGTCACTATTTATAGATATGGTGACGAGATTTTGAAATGTTTTTTATGATGTGGTAACAAAGGCATCGTAGCATTCAACAATATAAACTCCTTTCAACAAAAACACTACTCCTTTTTGGTGTGCCTTTCGACAAATATTTTTAACAATATGAAGACTGAGTCGATTCTAGAGGCATGCATCTACAGGTCCAAAGTCAACTGTGTAATAGGATAAGAGGATAGAGTGATGTAGTCATAAAAATCACATGAAGTATTCAATCACAACAAACTCCTCTTTAAACAAATTACTCGCCCCTCCCTCATTTGCTTGCTTCTTACACTAGTTTGACCCACACACCCTCCAAGCGTAAATGGTAGCACGCCTACTAATCCGCCTTATGGGCCCGAAAGGCACAACACTAATTTTTGTCCCTTTGATATGCAGAGGATATTTTGGAAGGTTACAAGTGTTTATCTAATGATTATTTGTATTAGACAAGTGACCCACTTTTCTCACCCTAAAAACACCTTTCCTTTCCTTTCATCTTTGGCACACATAGCTGACAGATTTTGACTTTGTTTCATCATAGTTTTGAGGGCATTTGCGATGGCTATTCATACTAATGCAAATTCAACCTTTTTTGATGTTTTACTTCTAGCCTCATTACCATAGCAAAATCTCGTTTTTACATAAAACTCAAAGCTGTGGTTTTTAACCCCTTCCCATCACTTAGCAATTTTGAAAAACCAAGGGAGGCTCATAGAAATACCTCTAAAACTCGATGAAAGGCTTCTCGAGGAGCTTGAGCGAGCTTTTTACAAGTGGTTTGGAGGCATTAGAACCATTGCAATTGTGCGCGGCACTGCGTGGAGAACGCCACGTGAAATGGGTGCGTCGGGTCACTATCGCCGACGGGCGCTGGCACCTACGAGGCACGCCGCGTGCATCTGACGGGGCACGTTGCGCGGTAGTGTGCCGTTGTGTAAAAAGTGCGCCCAAGCGCGCCGTGCAACGCCTACCTGAGCGCGCGCGCAAGTTTTTTCCCTTTGAAAACTGCGGTTTTTCGTTCAAACTTCCTTCTCCGGGTTTCGAGGGCGCGCGAGAGGGATCTTTTGCTAGTGCTTTGGAGTTTGCACAATGATTTTGCAACGGTCTTTCGTCCCTTTAAAAATGAAAAACCCACAATATCTTTGATTAGTGACTTGCAAGGGTTTTTTGAACTTTTTGCTCGTTGAAAGCAACACCTTGTTTTCTTTTGACAACCCATGTTTTTAGCGGTTGGCAAAGAATATGCATGTACTTACAAGAGCTTAAATAGGTATTAACCTTTTACTTCATAACATATTCGAAAAGCTACACTTTGCTCACTTGTGCTTTCATATTTGAAAAGGTATTTGTATATGCTTGCTTTAGAGAGAGGCTTGGATCAAAGCCATCTTGCATGCACATGCATGCATGTCTTCAAAGCTGATGCTCCTCTCAAACGTGGGTGAGACATAGATCACGTTTGCGAGCTTTCATCGTGATTTATTTTAAAGGATAAACTTTGCCACTATTGACTTTTTAGTGCCCTTTTCACAATGTAACATTCGCCTAATAACACATTAATGAGTTATGAATCACTTTTCCATTTTGCGGGAAGACAGATTTACCCTTTGAACTTTAAACTAATATTATGCGCTATGGATGCTTCAGAATGACAAAGCCCTATTGTGAAGATGACTTGGTATCACGGTTATGCTATTAAACTCATTTTCGACTTTGTGGGTGAAAAGTACAGTTGCATTTGCTCAGCCCTTCCACCTTTGTCCATTTGAAAAGAGAATTTTCTTTACCACTCCTCTCTTTACTCAAAATGTATTGATATGGTCCCTTTGGTCCTTTTATGATGAACATGCCTATATTTGTTTTGAAATTTTCTCTGAAAAGCTCGAAAATATGCCAAAGTATTTCATGTATGTTATGAACCACTGTGTCTAGTTTCAATACCTTTCTTGGGGAAGAGAAAACTCAAATTTTCCTTGTCAACTTGTGATAAGTGATGCGAAAGACATCTTCCTATGAGTACGAGGATGAGTTTCCTTTGAAAAATAATCATCATCATGTCCTTTGCCGTTGTAGCAACACAAATCATCAACCACTCTTCAAATTGGTTTTGTTTTGACTATGAGCTTGTCTTTTGAGAGAAAACCCTGTTAAGAGATAAGTTTGACCTCCTTGGATTGCGGTGGTACCCCTACTTTCTTTTTGGTCTCTTTATTTCTCTATTTCAATGATCTCCTATTATGTCTATACTTTGTCTATCAGTCGGTGAGAAATCATAGAAATAATCATTGCCTCGAGCCTACTGCTAATGAATGAAGGAGGCCCTTTACTTGGCAAAATATATGTGCTTTGTCAACCTTCTATCTCGGCCTATATGAATGCGTGCTGATGAACATATAGCGAGGGTTTTTCTTACACATGATGGAGAGGCACACAACATTGAAAACATTAATGCTTTTACCTCGGACCTTTCAATCATCATTGTACTTGAGAAAATATGTGTCATTGTCTCACTGACTCATTAAACAAATCGTCTTACGATACGATTGCAACTCTTCAAAGTCAAACTTTGGCCATCGCCCTCTACTTATAGATGAAGGAGGCGCTCTCAAAACCCTCTTACTTATGAGATGAAGGAGGTTCTTTGTTCTTCAAATCCTCACGCTTATAGATGAAGGAGGTCCTCGACCCATGTCATATTCAATGACCTCTTGACAGCTGTTTGCTTTTTCTTCTGTCTGTCCTTTCAGTCGTGAATGAGATGCAAAAGTTTGATGAAATAACTCTCTGTGCCTGCAGATGCATCTTAGGCTCATGATCACATTGAGAAGCGATTTGCCTTCTCATGTGGAGCCAAGAATTGTCTTCCGAGATACTTGATATGTTTCGTACCTGAAAAATCCATCGATCACTGTAAAACACCAAAATCAGACTTGAGATTATGGTGCATGTATTGCTGAGACTTAAGGGTGCATAAGTGGCGTGACCTAGAGTCCGCAAACAACTTTATGTAGCAGAGTATGGAGGTTTGTTATGACTGGTATATAGCGAGATGGAGGTTTTTGGCTTCTTTGATAGTTTGCCGAGGGAGAAATGCCTTAAAGCGCCACTTCCTAACTTAGGGGAGATTGTTTGAATAGATTTGGATTGTCTCTTTAGATACGATTGGCGGACTAGTATGGTCGAGGCTAGGTAGGATAAGATAATGAGGTTTTATCTGGTCATAGTGTGGACGAAAGTAGGAGGGAAAAAAATTTTGTAGGTGTTTTTCCAGGCTAGCAAAATTGACAAATTTTTAGATCGAGCATTGGAAAACTTAGTGCATTACAACTAGTCATCACTAACAAGTAAAAAATACCGATGACTAACGGTGGCTCCCATTTGGGGAGGCGGCTCCTTTTTCGGGAGGTGTCCAAAATTTCAAATCTTTGGCTTATGAAGACCAATGCCTTACCCATTGGCGCAAATTTAACTCTTCTTTGATGCTACTCACGAAAGAAGACGAGCATGATTAGCATCAATGATATTTCTCTACCCCACTATCTTTCCTAACATTTTTCTCCTTTTTTGGCGCATTTGAACTAGTTAGGCTTTTGACAATGCATATTTTTCTTTTTGTAAAATGGGCACGATCTATTTCTACACTTATATCCATCGGGAGTTGATTAAACTAATGAACTCCTTATTTACTCTACCTAAACTAGATCATTTCATCGAGATTAAACTTTGTTTGACGGGATTTTGTTCTCTAATCTAAAACATGAAATTCAAAAATGATCAAATCGGGGGTTGAGCGAGTGTGATTTGTCATGTATTTGCGGCATGAAAGGACAAACTACACACAAATATTATTTTGCAAGAGGAAAACTAGAAAAGCGAGCCTAATATGCTACAGTTTGTTTTTCATCCCTCGCTATCTCTCTTTGGTTATGTTTTTAGGCATGTGGAACCCGAGTATCTTTTCCTAATCTACACTCGCGATAAGTCAATCTTACCTGATGTTGACCATATTTTTCACTCACTAACTTATCGCAAATAAACTTTTAAACATGTTCGACTATGATTAGGCTAGATATCCTGAACAAGACATTTGCAGTACTAGTAGCTGGCATTTAGACTTGCGTGCTTTACGAAGGACTATTTTTTTGAATATGGGGCCTTTTTCTATTTTTCAACCACCCTCTTTTCTATCTTCTATTGTTTTTTTACTTTTCTTTTTTATCTATTTTTCAAACAGTGGTATATACAATGAATGAGAAAATGTTTCAAACTCGAAATTTTGGAAATGACGAAATTTAAGCATCTTATCCTCGTAAGGATCTCCTATCACTCTCAGGCCACTCAACTCTACGAAAGAAAGAGAAATTTGGGAAGTTTTCTCTTTGAACATGACATAGGGATTCCATACAAGAATCTCATAAACTGAGTATCTTCCCGTTGTACCTCTTTGTACCTCGATTTCCACTTCTTTCTTTACGTACATCTTCCTTAAGTAATGCATATACTCTTGCTCATTCTTGGAAATAAATAATGACATCATCAAGGTATGCAAAATACGAGAAATTCGGGACTAGAAACATGGCTTTCATGAGCATATTTCGATATCGGGTGGTTTGCAATTACAAGTACGAAACTAGAACTACCTCCGGCCATCTTGAAAAAAGTCTTTAAAGTTTGTCTACTTGCAAGGAATCTTTTGATTATACACGAAACATCTTACAAACACATATGATTAAAAGCACTTTTCATCGTTATATCATGATTTTGGGTAGAAAGGACAAAATTTGCTGTTATAGGGATATGCATATAGTGTTCCTAAAATCAAAAGCAGGACCCTATGACCAGCTCTTTTATCTGCGATTATTGCTGGTCTGATTGCGGATTGTTATATTTTCTCTTTTTTTCGAAGTTGTTTCTTGAAGGAATGATAGTGGCCTGAGTGTTTTCCCCTGTTTGAAATGGTATTACGCATGAGATTGCTAATTCTAGCATTTCTAAGTTTTTTATGAAAAGATAGAATATAGAGCCGATTTAAGTAACTCGGGTATGCTAGATGTCTGCGACTATCTTCTTTTTCTCATAAGAAGTTTATCAAGCATCTTTCCTGGATTTTAGAGGGCAGTATGAGCTCACGGTCGAAGTTTCATTTTACGAGTGAAAGAGTTGTGTGATGGTAAGTCTTTGAGGTAAAGGTAGAAACATTAAACTTCCATGCTCGAGTTCCGAACGGGTTTGTGATATGTAAGTCTTATAAAGCCTCTACCACTGAAGAAATTTTCGAAGGTTATCGGCATCTGATGATGCGAGGCCGAGCAATTTGCTTGATAGTACATAATGGTTTGTGCTTCTTGCTCTATTCCTATTTCGGAAGGAACATACTTACTTTCCTCAAGACATATGCAATGCATGATTATGGTAGTTTTGAGTGTCTAGTTCATCATAGAGAACTAGGGGTAGGCGATGTGGTGGGTCTAAGTTTGTTTCGGTTTCTTCCGACTATTCTTCCATGTCCTTATCGGTATGTAGAATAAAAGGAGTCCGGAGTCGGGAATGCAAGGAATACATTGGGAATGTTATCCGCTCTCTTGACTACGTCATGTATTTCATGTGTGACTCTCGGTAGAGTATTCTTGTTTGGTCAAACACGGGAATGGTGGCATAGGACAAGTCAGGTTGAATATTCCCTTGGAGCTTGGCTCCCCAAGATCTGGATAGAAGCATCCGTACTTGGGAAGGATGTCACTGCCACTACTACGTCCATGATTAGATGTTTTGCGGGTATTTGGGCTAGGCGAAACGAAAGGTCTTTGATCAAACCTAGGCATTTGACTCTGCTTGAATCAAATGAATACAAGTCTTTGTATGGTCTTGTGATTTCCGAGCCTAGTATTTCCATTACAACCTTCGGCATAAGATTGTGTGAGCGCGGAGTCTAGCATGTCATTGTGAATGATTTGGTCGTGGATATTTAGGCTAATGTAAAATGGAAGAGTGCTTCCCTCTTGGAATTTCCCCTCTATTTTTAGACCAAACAACACTTCGGGAGTGTCATCAACTAGATTAAGAGTGTTTGCATCATTCCCTAGGTTTAGGACCTTTAACACTTGGGATTTATAAGAGCTTTGGGCGATGAGCTCGGTAAGAGGCATGGTGATCTTGATCTTGGCGATTTCGCCCTCAAAACTAAAGGCATATGAAGTTTAGACATGTTTGTTTCGGTTTTTTTCGAAGAGCGACCCTCTCTATGTTTTGATTTCTTGGCTTTGCTTCGGGATTTTGTTTGCCACAGTCACCTCGGGAATTTTGTGGAAGCACTAGGAGCATACGAGTCGGGACTAGTTTGGGTAACTCTAGCTTTATTTTGGTCATTTTTTCTCGACCATGATTTTGTCTACATTCTTGCTTTCATAAGGATGGTATCGGGGGTTTTAGAAAGTATACGAGCTACCTTTCTTGGAGCTGTCTTGATTTATTTTTCTTCTAAGGTCATACTACGGATGGGCTTCTATTATGGCATTCGAAAATCTATGGCGGGGTCGTCGGGATCTTCATAGTTGGCCTCATCTGATTTGGAGAGAGAAAAATGCTTTTTTCTTCTTCTGTGAGGTACACCTCACTCTCATTATCGAGACCTATGAGGTTCAAATGATTTTCATCGATGGGTTTTGCATCCACTATCATCTTCTTCCACATAATTTTTCATTAAATGGTGGCCTAATTTGTTGGTCATTTTCCCTTAGTCTGTTTTGAGGTTTCTCCCTCTGAAATTTTGGTTACGGGTTTCTTGTTTAGGGGAGGTGGCTAGTTGTCCCTAGAGGAGCCTTCTCACTCATCTTTCCCACATTTTGGCCATGGACTTGACTAAGTCATATGTCTAGGATCTAGGGAAGGGGATGAAGTAGAGACACCATCTCGGTATGTGACTTTCTTTTCGGACCTAGTCCTAGCTCTTTTCTCTTGCTAAGTTTGCTTACGCTCAGATGGCTACTTGGTGCATCTCCTCTAAGGTATGGGGGTCGTTGTCTCTTAATTTATAAGTCATATGCGGAGTCAAAACCCTTGGGAATTTTGCTAAGGGTTGAACCAAGTGGGGGTTTGAAATGAGGCGGGAGGGCATTATATACACTATTGAACCTTGTGCAATATCCCTGGACACTTTCCCCATTTTCCCATTTTAGTGTTATATTCGATAGGATTTGAATGGGGTTCTTTTGGATTTCCCACTTGTTTAAAGGACTTGGAAGAGTTTGTGGAGTACTAAAAAGGTATGCTTTTGATCATTATTTCGGTGGCTTTTTAATAGAATTTATGAACCTTTTTGTGTCAGAGATTTGGGAGTAATAGAAAGTAACCATAAAAAAACATGTGAGAATCGATATACGAGACTTAGCCCACTTGATAATGGTTATTTTCTATACGGGAAAAGGAGAAAACAAGGGATTGCCGTTCCAAAAGGGAAAGACAAAGTCAAGATAGCTGCTTTGTCTCTCCGCCCGAGAACCCTGAACACAAACAAAGAGAAATAGATCAAAGCAAATCGGCTCGGAAAAGAAGGGAGGACACCGGCTCGGCGCAAAAGAAAGACAAGACGAAGAGTTAACGAGTTTGGCGAATCCCTCGGGATCTTCGATCACCCGAGGGATCACGTCTGTATTACCTTGTCACTTGGACATCTCCGCCATCATTTTTATATAGAAACAGCAAACGTTAGCTTGATAGAGAGGGATATATGGAGAGATAGATAGATATAGAGATGAAGGATACGTTTTATGTAATTTACGCTAAACATCGGCTTTGATTATTAGGTTTCGTTGAGACTGGTTCAATGTATCTTTGGCCAGATGCATTAATGAAAGTTTGAGTGATCATTTCTCTCTCTGCATTGCGGATTAACTTCAAGCGGTGTATCCTTGGAGGCTAAGGGCCCGGCCCGAAGGACACATAGCCTGCCATTACGACTTTATTCCTGTGTGGTTTGTTTATCATTGTATTTGGTAATTTGGTATGTTTTATAAGTTTATATTACATGCTGCGATTTAAGATTGAATCATTGAAGTTTTGGCGGATAGAATCGTGTGTTGACTCTACATTAAGTTATTAATCCTTTCAAGAGTTCATTACATGTTCTCACTTGTTATGTTACGGAGCTGTTATATTAACGTTCGTGTTTATGTGCGTTCAGATTTATCGGCATTGTTCCCTTAATTCATTAATCGTTGTTTCTGCTGTTCCTTTAGTGTGATTCGTGGGATTTGTCTTTAGAGTGAAGAATGTTATTTGATTGCATAAGTATTTGGAGTTAATTGGTTATAGCCACGCGGGACTTAGTTATTCAATTATTTGTTCCA
Source organism: Pinus albicaulis (assembly GCA_034641835.2). Taxonomy (NCBI): domain Eukaryota; kingdom Viridiplantae; phylum Streptophyta; class Pinopsida; order Pinales; family Pinaceae; genus Pinus; species Pinus albicaulis. The sequence continues at coordinate 97,583 of JAXQQM020076682.1, read as the reverse complement.
TTTTAGACTTGCTTTGTTCATTCCGGAATTGTTGTTCGATCCTTTATTCGCTTTCTTGTTCCATTTCCTTACGGTTGTTGGTTTGGTGTGAGAGATGATCTAAAGGGCATGAGTGAGCGATGGCGGTTATTGTACGGCTCCCGGGCTCGTGATCCATGCTCTAGTTTCCTTTCCATCGAGTTTCCGAAGGGATGGGTTATCACTATTGAGAACCCTTGGTAGATAAAGCGGTGATTTCGAGTGTGTGGTTTATTCTTTGAAGTAATTTACAGATTTCATAATGAGCATCGATTTTACTCTTGTATTTCTTAAGCCACTATACTACTAGCATTACTCGACAAATGATAGCCTCGGATTGAGTCACTCTTTGTAATGACAAAACGCTCCCGGATTGACATATTAATGTGAGGTAATTAGAGGTGAAAGAAGCCCTTCGTATAGCTCTACTTTTGGCGCCGTTCACAGTGAAAAGTGTAAAGCCATTTGTCTTTTTTCGAGTAGTGTACGAGCACACACTAGGGAGGAGTTGGATCCTAAAAACGGAAGGTAAGAACCTACGTGCGAGCATGTAAAAAGACCTTTGCTCACTATCAGCTTTCTATGATTTGTTTTTGCTTGTTTGAATAGAAGTTGGTAGTTCATAGTGCATGACTAAGCAGAAAAAGGCCGAAGAAAAGAATATCAAACCCCCCATCCAAAACACAGAAAAAGCTAAGCCGGTGACCCTTGGCCGAACGACTTTCATAGACGAAATCTATAAAGCGAATCTACGGCCATCGGTAGGCCTCGAAAAACATTTCTAAGCCGCCTACTAGTTCCCTTCGAGACCACGGGATCACCATCGCAGCACTGTGGCGAAGTGCATAGTCAGAGCGAAGAAACGAGGACTTTTCCAGAAATTGAAAATTCTACTCCGAAATTATTGCGGGAAGGGAACTCTAGCAACTTTTGTGAGGGGGAAGGAGAAACGAAACCAAAGGAACCAAAATCCCCTATTGAAACAAATCAGCCATTAGATAGCCCGGGTATAGGGGGAGTCTTGCACAAAAATCATTGTTGAAGGAATTCAATCTCCTCGGACACACAGTATTCCCATTATTCCGGATAAAGGAAGCGATTAAAAAAGATCCACTGTCAAAAACGCGTTCCCCTCGACCTAGGAATACCCTCCTAGATATCCCCGGAAGGTTGCGGCATATATTCGATCCCATGGCTCAAAACCAACCTAACGCTCAAAACCGGCCAAATACTCAAACCTCTACATTACAATATCCTATAGTGGATTACTGCACAAATGCACCCATGAAAGCTATCCCTCTTCGGCATATCCCTACATTCCACGGACTCATCGGAAGATCCGGATGCATTCTTATTCGAATTCGATGTGTTATGTAGATACGATTACACCACAGATCCCCAAAAATTGAAATTATTTCCCTCTACATTAAAAAGAAAGTTGCTTTAAGATGGTTTATGGGGCTAGGTGGCGGGGTTATCAACAATTGGGATCAAATGAAAGAATCCTTCTTAAAAAATATCGAGGATTATTGTAGGTCTAGAGAATTAAAAGACGAAATATTTCAAATGTCGACGGACCAAATGAGACATTAGAGGAGTATGTGGAACGTTTTCGGTATAATTTACAAGATCTCCTTATGCATGCTACCTTTCACGATTAATATGTCTACACTTTACGCAGTAATGAGGGGCATGAAGGAACAATGGATTGAAACATTAAACATTATGGGCAAAGGGGATATTTATCGAGAGAGTTTCTTTCGACATTATTGATTTGTGTATCGGGAGTTCGAGAGGCGACACGGAATAAAACCGACGAGATATGATCGGTTTGCAAGAGATAACAAAGTATCGACGGGGAAGGAGTAACACGTGCGAAATTGGAAATTTATTAGAAAATTTTAAAGCGATATTATGGGGACACTAACTACAACTTGATATTGTGCGGGCTAAACGAAGGCGATTTGGAGGAAACGAACAGGTGGCAATCTTCACACGATGCGAGAAAAAAGTCATACAACGAGTGTCCATTGGATAAAGTCAGGACATGCTGCCACTTGTACAAAAGATCACCTTACGGAGAGGCACCCCTCTTCTGGATTGAAAGCGGTATATAAGGAAGCGAGAAGAGAGAACGGAATCGGTGAATTCGATCGGCCAGGCGCGCGCCGTGGCAGCCGAGACAACCTGGTATGTTTCCGGACCCAACCTCTTTCTTTCCAAAACCCATATTAATGCTCAACAATATGGTATGTGGCAAATCAATCTCAACCCCCATTTACAAAGGCGGGTCACCATAATCGTTTCCTTCTTCAAATCCATGGCACGATCAAACAAGCCAAAGCGGATTTGCCCGAATTTCCTCACTCCACCATGTGGCAAAATGGCCCATACCCTTCACGGTGGATTCCCTCACTTAGCAAAGTTCACCGCAGCGGACAGGCAACGAGGCCAGGTGTACCACCCGAGTTGGAACCATTTCCACTCCCTCGACCTACTTTGCCGGCTTTACAACAAAACCCCCGGTCTAACACAGAGGCCGCAACTCCGCTAGCCGTCCCAACCCAAATAACGGACGAGTCCAATCTCATCCAAATCAGTAGAATCACGAAACGGGACATGACTTGAGAAAGTCACAATGACCTTCGGTTAAAATCGCAGACGTATAATTGAGGCGAGGGGAGATAAAACGGTTCATATTGAAGATCGGTTACCCGAGGAGCATCGATCACAACGGGAGGAGGATGTAAATAAGCAAGCAAACTCATAATCAAGCAACCACATCACTCTCCTCCATTCCCCAGCACGATTAGCCATACCTCGATCCATCTGATATACGACTTTGACATGCAGGAGAATTACAAAATCTGTACATAAAAATTTCATTCCTCCAGAGCCATTCGAGACATTCCCATATACGCAAAAACTATAAAAAGAATTGTGCATAAAGAAACCAGGAGGAATATAACAAATAATCCAAAGAGTCACCAGTAATTCGGTACCTTATACGACCTGTTATGCGGGAAGAGAAACACCCCTTAAATATGAAGACCGGGAACCCAATTATAAGCTGTTCAAATTTATGGTGGTACTGTCTAATGCCCTTAGCAGACTAGTCAGGGAGCAGCAATTAATATTTTAACAACACAACTACAGCTCGGCATTACATGCAACAGAACCCCTCCCTCTGTTGGAATTGGATGATCGATGCAATGGTTAGACCGGAGGGTACTCTACATGATGTCATGGTCTCGTAGAATCTGAGGAGTATCCAGCAGATTTTCCTCATAATTAATCCAAAACCGACTTGATGGACACCCAGCTAATTTTAGGTAAGACCTTGGCTCCATCTATGGATGCCTACAGTAGGCTGTGGCAGAAATCATGACCATAACCAGGAGGACGAACTAAGCAAAAAATTTAGTTCTATATCCTCCAGCACGGCCAAGTGTCACAATTATGTAAAACTAATAAACCCGCAATGTATCATACCTTCTATCGATAACATTAGATCTCCATTAACTATACAAGAGGCACTTTCGATTTCAAAGATCAAACAGAAGACGATGCCATTAATAATTTCATTACTCAAGCCAGAACCTACTCGATGTCACATGATAGAAAGCGGCATTTGATAATGAATTGGAAGAAGATCACCAAAGAAGATATTCATGACCAAACGATACATTTATACATTTGCAAATAGTAAAAGCTGTGGAAATTGCAGGGAAAACTTTAAACATCAATGCTAATCTCACACAGAACAAAGACAAATCTCATCCATCTGGTAACAAAATATCAGAAGCATTTGCATGGGACTACCACGATATGAAAGGAATCGATCCTAGGTTATGTACACACCACATTTATATAGAAAAAGATGCCGGACACGTGCGTCGGCCGCAAAGGGAGACTTAATCCCCATCTTAAAAGATGTCGTAAAAAGCTTGAAACTTCGAGCGTTAGATGTGAATTTTATCTACCCTATTTACGATAGTAAATGGGTTTCTCTCGCTTGTGGTGGTACGAAAAAGAACGGGAAATGGAGAATTTGTGTGGATTATAGGGAACTAAGCAAGGCAACACGAAGGATCATTTTCCTCTTCCTTTCATAGATCAAGTATTGGATACTTTAGCGAGGGAAAGAAGTTCTACTCTCTACTGGATGAAAAGCTTAGAGTGGACTACGATGAGATTCGGATTGCTGCCGGGATAAAACTACTTTTACTTGTCCCTGGGGAACATTTGCCTATCGAGTTTTACCTTTTTGGCCTATGTAATGCTCTTGCCACATTTGGAGAGGCTATCTCCCAGCATGCTGATCCCAAACAAATGATGGGCTTGAAGGTTTACATGGATGACTTTCACTACCATATGGAGATGATTTCGTTTTGATCAGACTCTAGACACCCTAGAGAGAGTCTTGCAACGGCCATTGTCACGAAGCTTTGCTTAAGCGATCGTGAAAAAATGTTTCTTGATGATAGTAGAAGGGCTGCTCCTAGGACACTCTGTCTCGGCGGTCGGCATTCAGGTGGAGCCGAAGCGAAAATCCAAAGCCTCTTAGCCTGCCACTCCTACTGCTCAAAGCGGAGGTACGCGGCTTTCTTGGATTTTCCGGTTACTGCTAGGCGATTCATAGAGGCATTATTCGCACATTTACGCTCCTTTCCTCTGCCTTGCTGGCAACGTTTATTTTTCTTTGGACAGACAAATGTGACACATGCTTTCGAGGATCTAAAAGAAAGCTTGTATCCTGACCCCGATCCTTCGAGGACCAAAGCGGGAGTACCATTTCCGGATATCATCTGAATGCACTCGAGATACTGGCCATTGGCCTTGAGTCCTTGGGCCAGGAAGAGAGGATAAAAAACCATATGATATCTATTACATCAGAAGGCAAAAATTTATCCCCTCTTTGAATTGAATTACTGCCCATTGCTTGAAAAAGAATTCTAGATTTGCAATACATCTTTGTCGATGTAAATTTAGACACTATATTACAGAGGCTATCTTTATTATCTTGTATACGAGACCATTACGCTATAAAATATTTATGAGCTAAACCTGTCATCTAAATGCTAAGAGTAGCTCGATGGTTAATCTATTGCTAGGGAATCAGACACATCACAAATCAAGGACCGCCACGGCACAGAAAACGTCATGCTTAGATTTTCTTTCGAGAATACCAAAAATCAAGCGATGCGAGCAGCTTGATTGAAGATCAATTTCCGGATGAGCACTTCTTCTTTGTTGCCGTTCAAACACCCTGGTATCATGATGTTGCCAACTACCTCGCGACGGTAGATTGCAAAACATTTAGCTCCTAATGAGCGCATGCGGAATTATTCGAAAAGTTCTGGGTACAGTAGGATCTGAGGAAGCCATTTGTTTCACCGGAGCGGAACATGCATATCGAGGCGATGTGTCGAGAGGACGAAATCATTTGACATCCTAAAAGCATCACTGTCTGGACTCAGCCAGTGAGAGGCACTAGCCGAGCGATAGAACTAGGCATAAAGTATTACAGACGAGGATATTGCTGGCCTACGATCTTCTAAAGATGCAAACGAGAAAGTTTGTCCAAGCACAGCGGCAGTTGGCACCGTAGTAGGGCGACGCCTGGTCGGCGCAGATGAGATGCTTCTGCTGGCTCACGATTAGTCATCGAACCATTCGAGCGGTGGGCTCTTGTCAGTTGGGCCATCGACTCTTCTATCAAATCAGAAAAGCCTCCTATTTTGGTGGCATACGGAATATGTCACCACGTTGAGCTGACGAAAGCATTGCCAAGAGCCACGGAGTTGTCATCGCTCAGTTCTGTTCCATCTGTTGTATCGCCGTTATGGCCTTCCCGGAAGAAAGCATCATTACGGATGGAGGACCTACAATTTGTTGGGCATAAAGTCAGGCACATGACACTATAACAATTATACATGTCGAGCATAAGATCTCTACTCTTATCACCCACGAGGGCGAGACGGGCGAGTGCAGTGGCAGCAGATAATGGGACGTCGATCCTATACGAAAAACCATCGCGTCACACTAGGCGTGATTGGGCTGCAGAGCTACCTGAAGCACTACTGCCTGTCGAACCACATGGAGGAGCACCACCGGTTACTCACGCTTATCGATCAGTGTTTGGAAAACAACCCATTTTTCTATCGAAATTCGAAATCCAAACATGCGGTTCACGTGGAAGTTGGCCTAGATCCTAGCTTAGGGGCACAACTCAATCGGCTGCTGACAAAATCAATGAGATTAGAGCGAAAGTCGGGCTCTGCACGTACAAAATACAGAATTAGTTCAACGGCGAAACCGAGCCAAATGGCATGACGCGCTCATCGAGAACTAGAAGTCTTCCGACGAGGCTAGGAGGCTGCTGATTATCTGATTCTCGGTTTGAGGACTTCCACTGTGAGGCTTAGATTCGATGGTTGGGACTGCATACTGAAATCCGGAAGGTGCCTGTACTAGCGGGTCCTTGCTCTAATCACCATTGACGGTTACTGGATTATGCATTTCAAAAGTAAATGGATCGCAGAGTACTGTCTCTATCGTTAAACCACTCACTCGAGAATCATGCCGGCGGCTACGCGCATCTTGACTCATGGAGATCTTAGGAGAGGAGAGAAATCTTCCCTCACACTTAGTATTAAAAGGGTTCATTTCTCTTTTGCAATTTGTACATAAATTCTTGTTTTTAGTGATTCTTGTACATAAGTTTGAATTAAATATCTTCTTGTCATGCGCATTTTCCTTTTCCCTCATAAAGTTCGATTTTTGCCTTTCTGCGTATGCATTTGCGTGTTTCTTGTGATTCTTGGTTTTGCTTGTTTCTTTGTTCCTTTTTGCTGTTCTTTTCTGAAAGAGCAGCAGTGGGATCTCTGTTGTTCCTTTTTCAAAGAAGACGGCATATGTCTTTTAAATTTGTTTCCTTTTTGATGCCACCGATTCCTTTTTCTTCAAAGACGCGGCGTATGCTATTGTTCCTCTTTGGCATTTAGAGTGTTTTTATAGCCTTTTTATTGTTGCTTAGTTCCTTTTCCAAAAAGGAACGGCATTTACATTTTTGATGTTCCTTTTTCTATCATCCATCATTGTTTCTTTTCGAAAGGAGCACCACTTTCATACACTTTTCACCTCTCCTTGTGAAACAAAGCTTATTCCTTCTGCTGAATCTAAATTGAGGATGCTTTGAGGCCGAAGTCTTCTTTCTAGTCCTGTGAGATACGGCTACGTATCTGTACAAATGAAATCCAAAATCACAACATACGAAATGCGCAAACGCATAAATCGCTATCTCTACAAGGCTCTTGCATTAGTAAGAGGACAAATGGAAGGACATACTTATTTCTTACCTTTTTGTTGACATGGTCTTACTAATTTTGCACTGATTTGGTTATCTTTATCATCTTGATTTCCCTTAAACTTTTTTTATTAGTACTTGGGAATAGAGAGCAAAGAGTTTTATATCTTCCTATTGAGACAATAAGACTGCTTCCACCATTCCTACTACTTAAGGAGTGTTGAGCCACCCTTTTTGTATAGGGAAAATGTAAATTCGATAAAGAAAAAATATGTGAGACATGATATGTCAAATGCTGGGATAGGAGGTCTCATCGAGAGCCGGCCTACCATGATGTTGAGGATGGAAGTGAAGTGGCATTCCCATTCGTACCACACCGATCCATGGTCCAAAAGGTATATCAAATAAACAAAACACTTGGTACGGGAGGTCTCATTACGAGACGGCCTACCCATGTTCAGCTCCTTCCTCGTGAATGGCATTATGGTTATTTCGGTCACCAAGCCGGCATAATGGTCCCCATTTTGACCTAGCTGCATTCCCTAAATATACACAAAGGATCAGCATGGTTGGAGGTAAAAAAACTGCTCACCATGAGTTATGGACTCTGTTGGCGAGCAAGATATCTGTTAATGGTATTGATCAGGTATGCTTACACTACAATGGGTAAGTCTACGAATACTACTGTTTTTATATGGAGAGGACTAATCATATGTCATTTTCCCGATCTATATATCGCATGAATATTTATCATTACTATCAAATGGCTGCGCAGTGACCATGACCACTTGAGATTGGCAGAGTACGATACATGCCCTATCCATCGGCCTCAAATCTTTAACTTACTGCGCCCTCTTACATCATACGCGAATCCATGCTCGCTTCTCGATTTCGGTAATTTGTTGTCCTTTGCAGCTTATAGCATAATTCCATATCTTTGTTCCTTTTACGACTTTGAGTGCCAGAACGGTGCCGCTCCTTTGTTGCCGGGCTGGGACAGCCTGTCCCGCTCACGGAGAGGAGGTTAACCTCATCATTCCTGCATTCGTGTCCTCACCATTCGGGAAAACTAGTATATGAGCGGTTTGGCATATTTTAACGGCATGGCATTTCTATTTTCGCACAAGTTGCTTTACGATTTCACTATTGCATGCATGTGTCCTTTCTCTGTAGCTTGCGATTATCATCCTCCCTGCATTTCAAACGAGAGAAGCGTTTCTTCCAGTCCATTTAGCCGCGGTGAAACCATGGGAGGAGGCAATTCGAAGTGAGCCTCAGCGAGGCGACGATCTCCCGGCGTTCTTTGCCAAGGGAGATCTGGAGAAGAAGCCGAGGATGGTTGAACTATTTTAATCGCCTACGAGGAGTCAGTAAACGGTAAGCGGTCGATTTTATGCGAGAATTTACAAGATGACCACTCCCACGAGTAAGAGGAAGCGGATAGCGGTGCTGAGTAGCCTAGTGCGAGAAGTTTCGCTCCGGCCAGCGTATGGACATTAAAAGGAACGATTACGAGAAGGTCATGGAAGCTGTTTCGGGACGAAGGCCGGGAATTTGACAATTAAAAGGGAAGGGTGATTCGCTGACGACCCTCGGAGAACCTTGGACGGAGACTAGCATGACCGGTGCAGAGTTATATTACTTGCGAAGGGAGAAAAGACGATGGTAAGACCATGACACCTTAAAACTTTTAGTTGTTTTAAAGCGAGAGATGCTTTGCTGTGGATCTGCACGCACTCACGAACTCCTTGCGCATGATGTTGCACAAAGTATGAAAAAGGCCACGGCCACGTAGAATCAATGCGTTAGTCATCATGGGTTGATACGACTAGTTGTTAGTTATGGTCTCAACCAACGGCCAGGAGAGCGAGCGGGAAGAATTGATTGCACAAATTGAGATTGACGGAGACCATCCCCAAAAGCGCGTGACATTCCTATAAGCACACCGGAGTGTCCGACGAAAATGCGGAGAACATGTTGCTAGTACATCGAGAACAACCAAAGTTACATCAAGAATCGGCAAAGCGTAAGCATGCCAGTGATTCACCGACAGCCGAGGAACCAGACAAATCGAGCTCGGTTAAGCTCGGATGAGGAGGAAAGCATAAATAAACCCAGAGAAACCAGCCCGGTTGGCTCGGATAAGAGGTAGGTGCACAGGAAAAAGCTTCGGGGAAGCACCAGCCAGCCGAGTGACTAGTTGAAGATGAGCAGCCGAAGAAGCGGCGACCGAGCCGCCGGGAGACGAGAAATAGAAGCGAAGGCGAGAACGGGAGGAAGAAATGTGACGAGCGAGGATAGCCCATTACAAGACCTGCGTTTGGAGATGATGGCTTGGCCGCGAGTCACTAGCCAATATGAGTAAAGCATGAGTCGACCCTTCTAGTTGAGAGGGCACGACCGGCAGAAGAGAACCTGCTGTTCACTTGATGATAGAGGAAAATACTGCACGGGAACAATGCGATGCCGCATGTCACAAATGAGGAAAATCTAGAGGGGAGTAGGAGAAGAAACGACATTTGCTCGAGGAAGAAAGCGAGAACCGGTCGAGGTTCCTACCCACTGAACGACGAGGAAAGCGAGCCGGTGAGGAAGAACAAGAGGAAGAACCCCAAGAGGAAAGGTAGAAACCGAGTCATGATCCGATCCCGCGACGGACGGACTGCTTTCACATTCATGAAGGAAACTGCACTGAGCAGAAGTTGCGGAAGGCACGGAATAAATTGTTGAATACGATTCACCCGGCTCGGACTGACAAATTAGGATTACGAAAAGAACCGCGGAGAAGGTAAGAAAAACTGGAGGAGGAAAAAAGAAGGCCAACAAGCGGTCTGCACTGCTCAAAACCCTGCGGAAAATCCGGTTCTACCGTTCAAGTGATGTACCAGAGGAACGAGACGGGTGTTCACGTTAAAACGAGAAAAGGATGATACTGAGGTCGGTGACAAATAGAATTCGAGGCAAGAAGCACCACCCTCGCAATAGAGTTACTGAACTCCAAAGCGGCATAACAAGAAAGTTCGAGGTAAAACTCCCGGCCTCCCGCGACCTGTGGAAGAAAGATCCGAAAACAAAAACCATTTTGCGTAAGATGGTGAAGCAAAGCCCGGCGACGAAGCTGAAAAAGAAATTTGCGAGAGCAAACGGTTCCTCGAGAAAAATATGAAGAGTTACGGCAACAACTAAGGGACGTCGGTCAATCCAAAAGCCCGGAGCCTTTGAAGAGGAGCTGGAAAAAGGAACAAGAGGAAGTTGCACTGAGGTAGCCGTATGGGCCGTCGCGGCCTCGAAACGGATGAGATGACTTGTGTTCTTTGCTACAATGATGTTTTAGCATGTAGGGCCCACCTTCAAAAACTATGCTCTTACTGGTGAAACGGTACTTACGATTAAAAATAAAAGTTTCGTCGAAGCCAGTACCCCAATACAAATTAATATTGTCGATGACTTTATGAAGTACTACGTAAACATTATGGAATGAAAGTCCGAGAGGTTGTTGTGCAGGCACTTTGTTGACACGACCTTGTTTGCTAAGTCGGGGGCTGAATTAAACCCTGGCCCTTTTCATTTGGAGACATCAAATTCAAGCATTCATTTCATTTGGGGTTAATCGGATTAAAGTGGCTCAAAGCCTATGAGTACTTTCCAAGGTCGGGAGAATGGTGCTAGATTTTGGGTTCAGAGTGCTAGAGCCTAGGAACCCGGTACGGTGTGGAGAGTTCATAGAAATCTTATAACGGCTCCTGGTGCCATTGAAACATTAGGACCTATGCATGAGGCACTCATTCGAGAGAGTCTAGAGTATTTTTCTTTTCTATCGAAAGACTTGGCCATTAAATGCGGCCAAATTTCGATATCGAATCTACGATCCACACATCCGGCTCGAGAGGAACCATTTAAGTATGAGAACTTTGAGTTAGGCTGCCGGCCAGATTTGATCTCTATGGCGAGACCATTACGAGCAGCGGGATCATCATTTGGTTAGGGTATAGATTTCGCACTCCAATTGTGGCACCACACCTTTTAGGATACCGGGCCATTTGTATGATATGCACGAGGGACAAACGGGAGTCGGTTCTTTGACTATCTAATCACTGTGGCTTATGGTTGTAGGCCTCAGCATGAGACTCCTTCTCCGGCATATTCTCTCATTGCATTACATGTCAACTACAATGTTTTCATGAGGACATGAAAGCAGAGGGTAAAGCGGGGGGTGTGTGGAGTACTAAAAAGGTATGCTTTTGATCATTATTTCGAGTGGCTTTTTAATAGAATTTATGAGACCTTTTTGTGTCATGAATTTGGGAATTAACTCAGTAACCACAACAAAACATGCGAGAATCGATAGTACAGGACTTAGCTCGATAATGGTAATTTTCTATACGAAGGAGGAAAACGAGGGATTGCTGGTTCCGAAAGGGAAAGACAGAGTCAAGATAAGCTGGCTTTGTCTCTGCGGAGCGAGAACCTGAGCTGCAAACGAAGAGAAACGGAGATCAAAGCAAATCGGCTCGGAAAAGAAGGGAAGGACACCGGCTCGGCGCAAAAGAAAAGGCGAGGACGAAGAGTTAACGGAGTTTGGCGAATCCCTCGGGATCTTCGATCTGCGAGGGATCAGCCTGCTGACTTTACCTTGTCACTTGGACATCTCCGCCATCGTTTTTATATAAAGAAAACGGCGACGTAGCTTGATAGAGAGGGATATATGGAGAGATAGATAGATATAGAGAGATGAAGGATACGTTTTATGTAATTTACGTAAACATCGAAACTTTGATTATTAAGTTTCGTTGAGCGCGGTTCCAATGTATCTTTGGCCAGATGCATTAATGAAAGTTTGGTGATCATTTCCTCTGTCGTGCGGATTAACTTCAAGCGGTGTATCCTTGGAGGCTAAGGGCCCGAGCCCCGAAGGACACTAGCCACGGCGCCATTATGACTTTATTCATGTGTGGTTTGTTTATCATTGTATTTGGTAATTTGGTATGTTTTATAAGTTTATACTACATGCTCTTTGTTAAGATTGAATCATTGAAGTTTTGGCGGATAGAATCGTGTGTTGACTCTACATTAAGTTATTAATCCTTTCAAGAGTTCATTACATGTTCTCACTTGTTATGTCTACGAATGCGGTATATTGACGTTCAGGTGTTGTGTGCGTTTCCGATTTATCGGCATTGTTCCTTAATTCATTAATCGTTGTTGCTTCTTGTTCCTTTGGTATGTGATTCGTGGGATTTGTCTTTAGAGTGAAGAATGTTGTTGATTGCATAGAGAGTATTTGAGTTAATTGGTTATAGCGCGGGACTTAGTTATTCAATTGTTTGTTCCATTTTAGACTTGTTGTTCATTCCGGAGTGCTTTCGTTCGATCCTTTGTCCGGCTTTCTTTGTTCCATTTCCTTACTGAGTTGTTGGTTTGGTGCTGAGAGATGATGTTTCGTGGTGAGCGCATGTGGACGTGTGAGTTTAATGCGGCTCCCCGAGGCTCGTGATCCATGCTCTCGTTTTCCTTTCCATCGAGTTCCGAAGGGATGGGTTATCAACGCCGAACCCTATGAGCCGATCCAGCTGTTGAGTTTCACGAGTGTGTGGTTTATTCTTTGAAGTAATTTAGTTACCAATGCAAGCATCTAGTTTTACTCTTGTATTTCTTAAAGCAACTTTGTACTTACTAGCATTACTGCGACCGATGAGTAGCACTCGGATTGAGTCACTCTTTGTAATGACAAAAACGCTCCCGGATTGGCCTGTAATGTGAGGTAATTAGAGGTGAAAGAGACCCTTCTTATAGCTCTACGAGGAGTTCTGGGATGTTGTGGATGTTGTTTGGAGGCTAAGCTTTTAAACCATTTTTTGGGTTCTCGCGGGCTTTGGGTGAACATTCTCATTCGAGTGGTCTCGTCTTCTACTTCCAAGTATTCAAAGGCATCGCTAATCCTATTTACATGTTGTTGTGTTGTGGCGAGTCTCTTCTCCGGTAAAGTGTGGGATTTTGTCTGCGATGGATTATTTGGCAGAGGATCTAAAGGTAGTGGCAACACCAAAGGTGCGCACGCCGTATGCTGCGCATGGCGGAGCTAATGGGTGATGTACAAGATGAGGAGACTTGTGGGATTAGCTAAGGTGGTCTGAGCAGAGTAGTGGTTTGGATAGGTGTAGCGGATGTACTTGGACTAGTAATCTAGTTTTGAAGCGAGATGCTGGGATGGTAGGGAGCCAAAGTGATGGAGAAGTTGAAAGTCGGGAGGTGTGGAAGGTGAGGCTTCTCTACTAGGACTGCGTGGAGGATCCGGGGGTTCCAAGATGGTCAAAGTTTATCTTCTCATGCTTGACTTGCTTCTAAAAATATTTTTTGCTTTGGCTCTAAGTCAAAAGTGAAAGTGCTGGTAAGATAGTGAGATGTTCGAGTGCTTGATCTTATTTTACGGATGGATCTATCGGTACGTTAGATTTCCGAGTTCTACGAAGCTTTCACTAAAATCTTCTGCTGGGTCATCTACTGCGATAGGGGATTTGGGTCTGGATGAGAGTGCTGGTGTTGATTCTTCATGAGGCTGGATTTCGAAGTCTATGGTTTTAGAGAGGATGATACTAGTGAGATGTTTTGGATGGACGCCTCTCTAAAGTTTTCACCGTGGTGAAGAGATGGGTGAAAATAAAAGGGAAGGACTAGTGGAGTCACCGAGGTGGAACTTGGTTGTTTTTGTGAAGATAGCTATGGTCCACCACCGGTAACTAATCTCTGGAAATGTTTTTAAAGGTTTTTACCGAGGAGTTTATGTGCGGCATATGGTTTGTTAAAAGTATTCTAAACTTGTTTCATCACTTTGCTAAGGGTGGTGATAGCAAAAGGAGTTTACTCTAAAATGATCTTACTGTGAGCTCTTCAGTGTCATGTTTAAGTATCTAAAGGACTAAAAAGTCTATAAGAGTTTGCTAGGCTTGTCATATACTCGGTGTCCCACCATCTCCCACTATGTTAGTGAGACGATGGGATCAGGTCCAATCGGATAGTAATCTAAAGTTCGGTAAAATAGTAAGGCCTACTTGAGAGCTGAGTGGAGTCGATCGAGGTGGAACTTGGTTGTGCTGAGATATATGTGTATGGTCCACCACGATGCGAAGTAAAAACCAATCTAAAGGAATTTTTTGTGGTTTTCGAGTACGTGCGGCCTATGGTTTATCCTAAAGTATTCTAAACTTGTTTCGACACTTTGCTAGGGTGGCGATAACAAAAAAGAGTTTACTCTAAATGATTCTTCGGATCTACTTTGTGAGTTTGGAAGAGCTTCCTATGGCTTTGGGTCATCATTTTGCTAAGGTGGTAGAGCAAAAATTTAACATTCTGCTCTTCTAAGTTTGTTTTGAGAGATTTTGCGACATTCCTAAGGGATACCTAGAATATTTTGACTCAAAAGTCCCACCATTGACGCACGTATATGTTTAGGGAGGCGAGTGGGATAAAGTCGGCCGGATAGTATTCTCAAAAGTCTCTAAAGATTGAGGGAAACTAAGTTTGTTTATCACTCGGAAGGTCCCACCGTGATCGCCATTATGTTGAGTGAGTGGTGGGATAAAGTCAATCGAGATAGTATTCTCAAAGGTCTCTAAAGGTATAGGGAAACTAAGTTTTTAATCACTCGAGTCGCAGCGATCGCCATTATGTTAGGGTCCGTGATTTGGGCTGATTGGCAGAGCGAAATGACGGTGTAACATCAAAACCGAGTCTTTGGAGCCCAGGACCTAGCCTTCACTGGACTCATAGAGGGTTCTCTCTATATGTGTAAAGGGATATCTATGTGTTTGCTTATTGTCATGTTACGATTTTTAGGCTAGATATGAAGTAAGTGGGTTTTTGTTTTTTTAGGATTGTGAGGGATGAAGCTGATCAAAGATATAAAATAGGTAACAAGATGTTAGATTAAGCTGGGCTATGGGGTCAAAAGGTCAAAGAAAGCTATTAGATGACGATACAAAAAGTTGTTGAAGGGCCGGTTGATTCAAGGACAAGAAAGGATCTTTGGGAAAAATGGAGTAAATGGTCATCGAGTTTGTGAACAACGAGAGGGATTCCAAAGCATAACTAGTTTAATACTTGAGACATAAACATGGTAGGGCAAACCATTAATCATGCAAAATGTAACTATAATCTAATCGGATACATTGAAATAAACATTCAAGCCATGCATAGAGACTTTTGGCTCCTCTAACTTCGGGAAATGGCTATCAAACTTTGGGGAAAACACATAAGGCGAGACTAACAACTCAAAAAACTATGCTGGGAACACCTAAACACAGGTTCTTGAAGTCATTGGGCACTTTGAAAAGCAAGATTTGCATGAGTTTTAGACAAAGAAGACTATGGAAATCGAAACTAGGGCTCCTTGGTTCAACAAGATGATAATCTAATCGGTCGAAAAGAGATAGTTTCATGGATGGAACTATGGACGGCCATAGGTAAGCGGGCGTGCAGTAAATCATACTTAGCAATACATAGAACTATGAATGAAATAAGCAACAATATCCTCAAGTTACTAAAGAGCAGTAAAGAAATTTCGTTTTATATGTACATTTAGAGGAAGAAAACATGAAAGCTATGAAGAAACGGGAAATTTGAGGTGCCTCCAAGGGGCATATCTCCAGATCTGTTCTCTACCAATATATGTGAGCGAGAAGCATGTATTCATGAATGAAAACTAGAAGACAAAACACCAGAAAGAAACTACTATACCATTCTACGAGTCATGGAATCCATCGACAATCCTTCATCATTCATCCAAGAACATCCAAAATCATAACACAAGTATTTCTTCCAAAGCTCATATGACCATATATTGATTCTCTTCTCAAGTTCATCCTTGTTTACAATGAAAATCCTTTGGAATATATAGGCTCGAGTAGAGGAAAATCTCATGGTTCAAATTGCATCCTCATTGGCCTAGCAAAAGTATCTAAACTTGTCCTTGAGGCTTTGCAAAGCCCAAGGCACAAAATACTCTCTGTAAAATATCTAAAAATTGCTCAAAAAAAAGGGAAAATAATTTACTTTTCCTCACTTCTCATCAGTGTAAAAATAGCTAAAGCGCACATGAGGAAATATGAGTTTTTAAAGGTTCTAAAAATTACAAAAATATTCAAAATTTACACTCAGCAAAGGTCCCACATTGGAAACTTGCCGGCAACATTTGGCGGTCTTCACGATGTCGAAAGCTTGAGGCTCATAATAGCTTTTGGAAAGCTCTAAGTGTCTACTTTCCAGAAAAACTGAAATTTTCCAAATCCAATGCACTGGAAGTTCTCCAAAACTGCACCTATGTGTAAAAAACCAGAGAAATTACGGTCTGGGTGATAGACCGGGCATAGTGTGCAAAAAAGCGAGCGTTTTTCGCCATTTCGGGGGAGAAAATGATCTCCAAATGTCCTAAAAATCGCTGAGGGTGTGTCGAACTTATGGCATCCAGTGAGCACCATTATCACTCCTTTGACGAATCCCCAAAATGAAAGTGGCGAGATTTCCTAAGTTTTGACCAAGCTTCAGAAAATGCCAAAAAACCAAAGTATGTCGAAAGTGCCCAAAGATGCCAGTGTGTATGACCCTCAAGGAGTCCCTAGCAGCATGACCCAGAAGCAGAAAGCCAAAACAACGAAATTCTTGATATGTCTTTCTTCACTTTCCGTGTACGAGGCACTTCTCTTTAGCCTCCCTTTAGTTTCTCTTGGGCGGCCTTTAATTTGCGATGGGCAAAGCTGATTTAGTTTTTGATAATGCTTTGTCATCCTCCTTTGCAGCTCTAAATCCCTATTTGTCTTCTCCCGCAGATTCCTCTCCAAATGTTCATTGGCTCTTTCTAGCCATGCCTCCTTATTGTTTTCTATCTCTTGTTCCAAACAATGTTGTGTGAGAGAGTGGATTCGAGAAGGGACTTTCTCCTCTTCCCTTTTGCCTTTCAAAGGGCTCTTTTAAAGCCCTATGGTTCTAGGCCTCTTTCGCTGCTAGGATGGTCTTCTTCTTCACTTTCATCAAAATTTCCTATGAGTTCATCTATCCTTGCTTTGGCTTTGGAGGTCTCCTTCTTGTACTTTGATTGCTCGATGTCCCTACTGAACGGCTTCTCTGTTTCACTCATTTTCCTGCTTTGGATCTCCAAGAAATGATTGAAATTCCTTGCCCAGTGAAAGGTCGAAAATCACTTCAATGCATCGAATTTGGCCTTCTCTATGGATTAGGAGGTTTTCCCAAGGCTCCTGCCTCGTTATCACTTTGCTGTCACTTTTGGAGTGAGATGACATCCAGATGCACTCTCATGCTCATGACCTTCTCTAGCTTGCCCTTTCCTTTGCCTTGGAAGGCTATCCTTGCGCTCTTTCTCCTAGGCAAGTCGGTGATAGGCTTCTTTGAGCAGCCTTTTCTTTTCTACGGAGATTTCTTGTCACATTTTGAGTGACAATCTTGCGGCGTTTGCCTTTCTTGTTGTTCTAGGCGGCCTTTTTAGGAGAGGAAGGCATGATTCCTTTTCCTTTGTCACCTTGCTTGTCACCCTTCTTGAATTTTCTTTTCCTCTTGAGGATGTTGTGCTATCTTGAGGAGGGTGTGTGCATCCTGAGAGGCGATGTTTGTCTTCTTTAGGCTGCTCCTACTCCTCGATGTCATGATCTTTCACTCTATCTCCAAATTCCGCTGCCCATGAGTCATCGACATCATGTATGCTCAGCTTGCCCTTGGTCACCAGCTTGTCATCTTCTGTTGCTATGTCAACTTCAATTTCTGCTCATTTTTGGTTTCACCCTGCTTTGCTCAAGCTATTTTGCCCTTGCCATCTTGTTCTTGTTGTTCATCACCAGGACAGTGGAGTTGTTGTTGCTGAGCACTTTTCTCCTCTTTCTCTTGTTGCTGCTCACTTTGACCCTGTCGCCATGCTGCTACTCCATCACCAGCTTGTCTTGTCTGTTGTTCATCTCATCACTGCTTATCATGATGTTGTTCATCATCTTTTTCTTCATGTTCATGTTCTTCCTCTACCTGCGGCCACTTCCTTCTCCTTCTCACATGCTCTTTTGTTTGTGCTGTGAAAACAGTAAACTTGAGGCCTTTTAGGAGTAGGCTTTGCTAGAAGAAGGAGGAGTGATGGAGTAGGAGATGTGTGGGATGTATGGACTAGAGGGACAACGGAGAAATCCAGGTGGCGAGTAGAGCATCGAGAAACCTCTTTCTTCTCAAAGCTGGTGAAGGATGCTGAGGACTGCATCAGAGAATGATGGAATAGAGGCTATCTTTCTTTGTCGATCTGAGGGCTTCGTCCCGGATAGAGGAGGCCATTTTCTCAATGCTTTTGCACTGAGAAGAAAGGAAGATTGAAGTTTCGCTTGGTTCTTGTAGAAATGCATCAATAGTCGGATGTGGTATGCATAAACTCGGAGAATCTCCTCAAAGGGTGAAATACTTCATTATGATCTTTCACTAAGCGCATAGGCTTTGTCTAGAAGATAAGAGAAAGGGAAAATAGTAGGGCATGCTTCTCTATGCTCGAGGGCTTGAGGAAGGGTTTGTAGTCATCCAAGTCTAAATAGGCTTGCTTGGAGCCATTTCTTGCCAATGTATGGGATTTTAGTAGCCTTGGATATGGACCTCGGGGAGAACTTGAAATCAAGGCCTTCCACTTGAAAATGTTTTTCCTTGAACCTCGAGGCACACAAATGTGTTAAAGGCGAGAAACTTTTGACTTCTTGTACCCTGCTGGCGGAAATCCAAGCACCCCACCTCATGAAAAGTGAAAAGGATAGATGGGTGTGCATTGACTTCCTCGGTACAAATTGGCTCATACCTCTTGTGCAACCCTTGCTGTATCTTGCCTAGGAGGCATATTGACTTGGATGCGCTCTTGCAACACCAAAATGCTTGAAAGTTTTGAAATGCCTTCTTGAAACCAAAGCTATGTCTCGGCCTTTGTCAACTCTTGTTTGATAAGGCAACGATGATTTTTGAATCTTTGTGTAAAATGTCCCTTTTTTGATATAAGACCTAGTTCCTTGAATGTTGTCATTTTCCCTTGGATGTACTGACTCAACGAGTAAACTTGAAGAACAAAAACACGGTCCCGATGCAGGGATACACGAGTCAATAGTGATCTTTTACGTGTTTTGTGGTAAGGGAATACCCACTTTGCCCTTTGATGTTTTGAGGACATAAGGCACTTGTCTTTTTAGAGGAAGGAAAAACTCGATCATGCTTAGTTCAGAGACCTTTTTTCTCTTCTTGGTATGCCTTTCAATCGGTATAATAAACACTACAACACGGTCGAGCAGAGGACCTCCACACGGAGTCAGTCGTCTGTTTGACCTAGATATGGCAGTGACCGAGTTTGAAATGTTTTTATGATGTGGTAACAAAAGGCACGTGGCATTCAAAAATATAAACTCCCTTTCAACAAAAGCTCTTGATCCTTTTGGTGTGCCGCTCAAGCAGAATATTTTTAACAATATGAAGACGTAGTGGAGTTTACAAGGGCATCTACACGGTCCAAAGTCAGCTGTAGCCAATAGGATGAGAGGATAGAGTTCTGATAGTATGTCATAAAAATCCGCACGTATTCAATCACAACAAACTCCTCTTTAAACAAATTACGCCCTCCCTTTTGCTTTCTTGCTTCTTACACTAGTTTGACCCACACACCCTCCAATGCTGTAAATGGTAGCACATACTTTATTGATTCTTCCCTTATGGAGCCCAGAAAGGCACAACAGGTTTGCTTTTCTCCCTTTGACATACGAGAGAATATTTTGGAAGGTTACCAGTGTTTATCAATGATTGTTTGTATTAGACACGTGACCCTTTGTTCTCACCCTAAAAACACCTGCTACCTTTCGTTTCTATCTTCGAGCAATGCACATTTGCCCGCGACGATTTTGACTTTGTTTCATCATATTTTTTAGGGCATTTGCAATGGCTATTCATACTAACGCAAATTCAACCTTTTTTTGATGTTTTACTTCTAGCCTCATTACCACGACAAATCTCGTTTTTACATAAAACTCAAGCTGTGGTTTTTAACCCCTTCCCATCACTTAGCCAATTTTGAAAAACCAAGGGAGGCTCATAGAAATACCTCTAAAACTCAATAGAAAGGCTTCTTGAGGAGGCTTTGAGCGTTTTTACAAGTGGTTTGGAGGCGTTAGAACCATTGCAATTGTGCGCGGCACTTACTATGGAGAACGCCGCACGAAATGGGTCAGTGCGAGGTCATTGTCGGGCAGACGGGACCGGCATTTTCCCGGGCACGCGCAGCGCGTCGTGTGACCAGTGTCTGTAGTAAAGGTGCGCCCAAGCGACGCCGCGCAAGTTTTGCCCTTTGAAAACTGCGGTTTTGTTCAAACCTCACTTCTGCGGTTTGAGGGGAGCGTGAGGGATCTTTTTCTGAGTGCTTTGGAGTTTGCACTGATGATTTTGCGATGGTCTTTCGTCTCTTTAAAAAGCGAGAAAACCCACAATATCTTTGATTGTGACTTGCGAGTTTTTGAACTTTTTTCTCATTGAAACAACACCTTGTTTGCTTTTGAAAACCCATGTTTTTAGCTGATTTGGCAAAGAATGTGCATTTACTTACAAAGAGCTTAAATAGGTATTAACCTTTTTTACTTCACTTTAACATATTCGAAAAGCTACACTTTGCTCCCTTTGTGCTTGCATATTTGAAAGGTATTTGTGTGCTGCTTGCTTTAGCAGACTAGCTCAATAGCCATCTTGTGCCTATAGGCGCATGTCTTCAAGCTGATGCTCCTCTCTAAGCGTGGGTGAAGGGAGCACATAGTCACGTTTGCACGAGCTTTCCATCTATGATTTGCTTTTAAAGGAGAAACTGCGCTCTGTGTTAGGCTTTTTTTAGTGCCCTTTTCCACGATGTAACATTCGCCTAATAACACGTAGTGAGTTATGAAGCACTTTGCCATTTTGTAGGAAACGGATTTACCCTTTGGACTTTAAACTAATATTTTCTTCTATGGATGCTTCAAAGATGACAAAGCCCTATTGTGAAGATGACTTGATCTGCCCGAGTTTGTCTATCAGCTTCATTTACGACTATGGGTGAAAAGTGCGGTTGCATTTGCTCAGTGCCCTTCCACCTTTGTCCATTTGAAAAGGGAATTTTCTTTACCACTCCTCTCTTTACTCAAAATGTATTGATATGGTCCCTTTGGTCCTTTTATGATGAACATGCCTATATTTGTTTTGAAATTTTCTCCAAAAAACTGAAAATATGCCCAAAAGTATTTCATGTATGCTATGAACCAATGTGTCTGAGTCCAATACACTTTGCTTGGGAAGAAGCAAGGCTCAAATTTTCCTTGTCAACTTGTGATAAGTGATGCGAAAGAGCATCCTTTCCTATGAGTAGATGGAGTGTCACTTTGAAACATAATCATCTTCATGTCCTTTGCCGGTGTAGTAGCACAACTCATCAACCACTCTTCAAATTGGTTTTGTTTTTGGCATATGGCTTGTCTTTTGAGAGAAAACACAGTTAAGAGATAAGTTTGACCTCCTTGGATTGCGAGTGGTACGCCTTTGCTTTCTTTTTGGTATCTTTATTTCTATATTTCAATGGTCTCCTATTATGTCTATACTTTTTCTATCGATCGGTGAGAAATCATAGAAATAATCATTGCTGCTGGCCTACTTTGCTAATGAATGAGAGGAGGCCCTTTACTTGGAAAAATATATGTGCTACATGTCGACCTAATACTGTCTCGGCCATATGAATCGCTTTTGCTGATGAACATATTGACAAGGGTTTTTCTTACCACATGATGGCGGTCCACACAACGTGAAAACATTAATGCTTTCTACCTCGGCCTTCGATCATCATTGTACTTCGGAAAATCTGTGTCACTATCTCAACTTCGTTCATTAAAACAAAATGCGGCTGTCTTGCGGTCTGGGTTGCAACTCTTCAAGTCAAACTTTGGCCATCGCCCTGCTTTGCTTATAGATGAAGGAGGCACTCTCAAAACTCTCTCGACTTAGATGAAGGAGGTTCTTTGGTCTTCGAAACCCTCTACTTATAGACGAAGGAGAGTCCTCATCCATGTCATATTAACTGGCCTCTTGACGATGTTGCTTTTTCTTCGATGTCCTTTCGAGTACGTGACTGAGGTCGCAGGGTTCATGATGAATAACTCTTTGCCTTGTAGATGCATCTCGGGCTCATGATCACATTGAGCTTGCCATTGCCTTCTCATGTGGAGCCAGAAATTGTCTTACGATATACTTATATGTTTTTGTACTTGAAAAATCCATCGATCAACTGTAAAACACCTAAAATCAACTTGAGATTATGGTCTATGTATTCTTTGAGACTTAAGGGTGCATAAGTGGCGCGACCTAGGGATGCAAACAACTTTGTTAGCAGATTAGAGTTTTGTCATGTGATGGTGCACAGCATATGGAGGTTTTAAAGCCTCTTTGGTAGTTTTGCCAGGGAGAAATTCCTTAAGCGCCACTTCCCTAACTTGGGGAGAGGCATGGTGGACTAGATTTGGATTGTCTCTTTAAGATCGATGGGCAGACTAGTATGGCTGAGGCTAGAGTGGGATAAGATAATGAGGTTTTATGATGGTCATGGGCGGATTTGGAAAGTAGGAGGGAAAAAAAGTTTATAGGTGTTTTCCCGAGTGGAAAAAATTGACAAATCTTTAGATCGGTACATGTGGAAAACTTAGGCTATTTACAACTAGTCATCACTAGCTAAGTAAAAAATGCGATGAGCTAACACCCAAGAAGCTTGGATAAAATCATACCAAAATTTGGAGGAATGCTTCGGCTACCACTATATCCATCACCATTGTTTTAGCGAAGTGCTTGTGTTAGGCCAAGAGCGACATCTTTAATACTACCTATGCATTGGACTCTCTTGGAGTCAAAAGAAAACAAATCTTTGTAAGGTCTAGTGATCTTCTCTCAAACCACATCCTCTCCATAATAATTTTAGGCATAAGGTTGTGGGAGCTCGCTGAGTCCAAACATGGCATTGTGCTGAAAGTCATATCATGAATGGCTGGAAGCTTACATAAAAAAGAGGAGGAACCTCTTCATTTTGTTCATCTTCCTGCCCTTGGTCCTAGGAAAATGGTGGGGATGGTCTTCTTGCTGAGTGAGGATATCCAGAAGGTCTTTCTTGTTGCTGAAACGGCTCCAAAAATAGAAGAGAAAGAGATGTCGATGTCTTAGAGCTCAGCCACTGCGAGAAACCTCAATACTATTACACAATGAACAACGAGAGGTAACCACTTGACCCATTGTGTTTTGTTTTATCGAGATACAAAACAAGCGAAGATATCCTTCCAAACATTTATTTACTATCTCAGTTTGACCATCGGATTGAGGATGATAAGATGAGCTATGAGCTAATTGAGTACCCAAACAAGAAAATAACTTCGTCCAAAAATTTCCAGTAAAAATGGGATCTTTGTTACTCACAATAACCCTTGGGTATCCATGTAGCTTTTGAATTGTGTCCATTACTGTAATAGCAAATGTACTTGCTTTAAATGGATGAGATAATGCACAAAAGTGTGCATACTTCATAAGTCTATCAACTACCACCATGATGACACTCTTTCATTCGGACTTAGGTAAACATGTGATAACATTCATTGAAATCTCCTCCCAACGTTGACTTGGAATGGATAAAGGTTGTAGAAGACCCGGGGGCTTAATCATCTCAACTTTATTCTGCTGGCAAACCAAACATTCCACCACAAACTTTTGAATATCAGATTTAAGGCCATCCCAAAAAAACTCTTTCTTCACCACATGTGGTAAGTTTTTAAAAATCTAGAATGTCCTCCTAAAGGAGAAGTGTGAAATTCCAAAAGAATATAGTTGGGAACTAATTTACAAAAGATATAAGCAATCTTTGTACCATGAGGAATCATTTGTCCTATCAAATGTATCGGATGTACTAGGATTTTCTTTGCAACTTTTGAATGAGGTGTCCACACTTCTTCGTCATTCTTCCATTCATTTCTTGCTTCGGTTGTCCAATCTGAAGTTTGGATAATAGAAATGGCACAAAAGCAATGCTTCCACCTCTTCATTCTTTCTTGGTAGTGCATCTGCAACAACATTTAGCTTCCATTTTTTGTAGATTATTTCAAAGTCATAACTCCAACATCTTTGTGACCCATTTTTTGCTCTTCGAAGAGAGTCTTTGTTCCAAAAAGGTGTTTAAGACTATCATGATCAGTTTTTACCTTGAAGTGTCTTCCCATTAGGTGAGGACTACTCCATTTTCAAATCGCTTGGTACATGCGTGCTAACGCATTTCCTTCTCATAAATAGGTTTTTGCAAACTACTTTCCTTTGATTGGAAGCGACTTTCCAAAAGAAATGGGTCTTTCTTCTTGCATTAAAACAGCGCTAATTCCATTTCCTCAGGCATCACATTCCACAATAAAGGTTTTTGTGAAGTCCGGCATAGCTAAGACCGGTGCTAGGCACATTGCCTCTTTTAGATGTTCAAAGGCACGAGTTTCACTTGGGAGTTCATGAAAATTCATCTTTCTTCAATA
Source organism: Pinus albicaulis (assembly GCA_034641835.2). Taxonomy (NCBI): domain Eukaryota; kingdom Viridiplantae; phylum Streptophyta; class Pinopsida; order Pinales; family Pinaceae; genus Pinus; species Pinus albicaulis. Next base: position 72,689 of record JAXQQM020076682.1, on the reverse strand, counting down.
ATGTTGTTATAGGTTCTTCTATTCTCCCATAATTCTTAAAAAACTTGCGATAATACCCTGTTAACCCAAGAAATCCTCGCAACTGCTTTATGGTTGTGGGGAATTTCCATTCCTTAATGGCTTTAATTTTGTTAGGGTCTACCTTAACACCCTCGTGAGATATAATATGACGGATATTCCACCTCTCTTGTACTCCAAAGAAACATTTGGATGTTTTTTGCATATAATTGTTTCTCTCTGCAATAGTTTGAGCACCACTGTCAACATGTTGAACATGATCCTTCCAAGACTCTGTTGTGGAATTAGTATATCATCAAAAAATACTAGCACAAATTTTCTAAGGAAGGGTTTGAAAATGGAATTCATCAACCCTTGAAATCTAGAAGGTGCATTGAGCAGGCCAATAGGCATTACCAAAAATTCATCATCGATCCTCATGAGTCCGAAATGTTGTTTTCGGAATATCTTCAATCTTCATTCCTAATTTGATGATATCTGTAAAACAAAGATCCGACTTGGTAAAATAAATTTCTCCGATGTAATTCATCCAATAATTCAACAATCATAGGAATGGGAAATTTATACTGACGAGTGAGCTTATTGATCTCCCTGTAATCGGGACACATGCGCCATGATCACTCCTTCTTGTGTACGATACTACGGGAGCGAGGAGAAAGAACTTTGGCTAGGTTGAATTATACGCAGCCTCTACAGCATTTATGCAGTCATACGTTCAATTTCACTCTTTTGGACATAAGGATATATGTAAGGTCGGATGTTTGGAGGAACATTTCCTACAGAATCAAATGAATAGCATGATCATGATCACAAATGGAGGTGTGGAGTCACTTTCGAGTATCAAACACCTTCTGGAATGATTGTCCAGAGACTCTTTGGAGATACTAGAGAAATAGATGATTTTGATGTTGTAACTTCTAGTGAGCATAATTGTGCAATTATGCCTTGTTTTCTCTTTCTTCGAAGCTTTGTCATGACATTAGAGCTTGTCATTTCCCAAGCTTCCATGTGATACCCAGAGTAATTCGATTTCCTTTCCTTAGAAAAAAATTTCCAGAAAAGTTCACTGAAAATTAAAAGATACCATCAAAGATTGTAACCGAGTGTACTCCTAGTATGACATCGGCACCTCTCGGTGGGATGGAAAATCAATTGGACTATTCAATACATAGTCCCCCATGGATAGCTTTATATTATGGCATTTTTCTAGATCAATTTATAGTTCTTCCATTTGCAACCATCAACTTGGCGTGCAGTGTTGGGTATGAGGAAACTCAGACCCAATTCCTTGGCTACCTTACAATGAATAAAATTATGGGTACTACACGAGATAAATCAACACTATTACCTTTTTCTTCTTGATATGTCCTTCTATATTGAGAGTTTGAGGAGTGGTAATTCACGCGATACGCATTACATGATATGTTCGGACTCATTTCTTCCTCTTCTAGGGTTGGTTCCTAGATGTATATCCTCCTCTTTTTCATTTTCTTGTTCCTCTTCACGATCTATGTAATATAAATTCTTCTCGGCACACTTATGACCTTTAGTGTATTTGCTATCACAAGCGCGCAAAGCCCTTTTGTTCTTTTTTTCTTCCAATTTTTGTGGTGGCATCCCGGCCAGCCGTTGTTGAAATCTAGGAGTAGCAACACTTCTCTTTATAGAAGCGAGGTGGTAGGCTTCCTTGTCGCCATAATTTTACATTCAATTTTTCTTGCCAACTTTGAATGCCTTCTCCAGTGAATCGGGTTCCAAAACGGGAACTTCATGTTGGATGTTATCCTTTAAAGTACACTATGAAGAGATCAATCTTGTGTTTTCTTTGCTTGTCTCGGTTACCCTTAAATTCAATTTTTGGAAGTCCTCAATGTGCTCCCCCACTAAACCCTTTTGTTTGAGATTTATCAATTGACTAAAGAAGGTGTTGCTGTTTTAACATCCTCATAGCTCGTGTCACTCATTTCCCTCCGCAAAATTGACCAATGACAAGGCACTGCCGGGAGCAAAGCCATCGATTCTTCATGCTAAATCGTATTTTGTTCTAGATGTAAAGAAGTTGTCAATGCGTGCCTTTTTGTGTTTTTCATGTTATTGAGATCAAAATATTGCTCCATCTCATCGTAGTATCCATGTTACGGGATCACTTTACATCAAACTTCCTCTTATCCATATTTGGAATATGTGATGGATACTTGCATACCAGCATTGAGAGTTTATGAAATCACGGTTAGCATTTATTTTGTTCTCATCATGAGTTTCCTCTACTATCTTTTCGGCATTAGGAAACATTTGTTGTATCAACTTTTTCAAACCTTCCATGTACTGCTTTTAGATCATTCTTCATGTTTTCCATCTTTTCATGCGATCTTAGCTTCCATGCCAGCTTCCATGCCATCTATCTTAGATTCCATGTCTTTCTTCAAACCATCCATGCTTATTCTTCACACACACATCCATCTTCGCTTCCACGCCTTTCTTCAAAACTTCCATTTCATTTTTCTGCTGCTCTTTGCGAGACCGAAATTTGGTGCACTTGCTCTTGTAGTTTTGATACATCATGTGCAATTCTTCATCTTCATGAGTCATAGTAGAGGCCTTGAAGGCTTAATGGGTGTTGAATTATTTTACGGGGCATTTTTTAGAACCCGGTACTAATATCTATTCAACAATACGCCTATGTAATCAATTCAAAGTGATTCTTCCAGCAGAAACTTATGCGGTCGGAAGATATACACCATTTTCTTGCTTTTGAGGAGCTCGATATTTAAATTGGATTATCCTATGTGATTGTGGCTCTTCAATATATAAAATTTGGTAGTGAGGTAGCCCTCTAAATTCTCTTTCGAATGCCATAGGTACGACCTGATTTGGATTCTCCAAGGAAAAGTTATGTCCAATCTCCCACAATGACCTAATTATGTGACGGTTTAGTAGAGAGAACTTGTACGACTTTCCACGTGTCAACTGTTTCATCTTTCGGCTATGAAATTGATAACAAAGAAATGGCAGTCCATGTTCTTGTGACCACTGCTCACGGCACTCCAATCCGATGCTCAAAGAGAGATTTATGAATCTTTTTCCCATGATCACCTCTTTGAGATGAAATTCGGGAGCCTAAAAAAGCACTACCTTCCACGAGATCATATCTGCGAAAATGTTGCAAAGCAAGATGCTGAAATTTTGCGACACGTTTCCTCGGGATACACGCTTCACACCCTAAAAATTTTATATTTTGAACTTTCTTTGTAGATTATAGCGAAAATTACTGCGATGACACACATTTTAGAGCAGGCGAAATCCTAGAATCCAAAGCTCACGTGCAAAATGTTGTGGAAACCGGCTCAAAAAATAGAAGAAAAGGAGATATCAACGCACTTAGAAATAAGCCACTTCGAGCCTCCAATTCATTACATAAATAGAACAATTCTTAGATGATACAAATTGCAAAACCTCCTTTTCCTACTATACATAGAGTCCATGCGCTACTGATGTAATCCTAGCCCTACCTAGCATTAATAATTTAAGGAGCACAATAATAAAAATATGGGGGTTACAGAGGGTGCAATAATAACGATAAGGGGGTTACACTAACAACAATAAGGGGACTATACTAGTAATATAGGGACCTAATATTGTTGAGAATTTAACAATCTTGACAATTTTGCTTCTATATTCACTCACCTTGATAATTTCTCCAAAGGGAACTAGGAATTTTGATTTTGGAGGTATCATTTTTCTAAACTAAAAGTAGATGAGGCTTTCTCAACTTCTTTGGCGGGAGGTGGAGGTGGTTTTTGAAGTTTGCAACAAGAAATAGTGAAATTGGTATTCGGAAACAACATCCTTGATCTTAGTGAAAAATTGAGCACCTACACTAGGTGGGACCCACACTGGGAGGGCTATTTTTATGTGGATGTCTATTTTAATAGATGCATGAGAGCAAATTCTATTTATAGATAGAGGTCTATTTATAGATGTATGTGCAAGTTCTATTTATATATTGCATGTCTATTTATAGATGCATGTCGACTATTATTATCCCTTAATATTAGTTGGACGATAGACAAATAATCTGTTCTCAGTGAGGCACTTGGAAATGAGTTAAGCGAAAGTGGCAAATCGGTTAGCTATAGGAATTTTTGAGTTGAGTGGTTTGTCGGTGGGACATGCAAGTAAACTTAGTTGTAAATGAGTTATTCGAAGTTGTAAACGAGTTGGAAGTGTAGTTATGAAAGTTGTAAAGTAGTTTAACTCGGTTAAGTGAGTTAACTCGGTTGTGCTAGTTGCAGCGAAGATACTCTAGTGAGAGATCAAGTGAATTAATTATTAATTAATTCACAATGAGTGGTCTCACATGCAGGCGAATATTTACTACTATTAACTACATGCATGTCGAATCCTGAGTGGAGACCCAATTGAGATGTGAGGCGAAAAGGACATATTAACTATTAGTTGACGACGGTATCGGTTGCACACATGCCGGCCACACACACATTGTATGTGCCTATGATGATTGCGCGGTGGAAGCATGCTATCTTGAGATATTAAATTGGCTAAGGAACTTGCCAATTGCATGTAACTTGGTGTGAGATAGTTGGCTCATGCTCTTGAGAGCTCTTGGATTAGAGCTTTGTATGTAATTGTTTTCATGATCCATGATATAATACATAATAGCAGAATGAGAGGTTTTTAGTTTTATGTTTTCCCGGTAGAATTATGCGTATGTTGTGTGTGATTGATCTTTCTTGCGGATATTGCTATTGAGTGATTATGTTTTAAATTCGGCAAAGATTTTGTAAAAGTGATTCTATATTTTACGGTGGAATATAATTGTTAGATCGAGGAGAATCTGGGATATACATGCTTGTTGTATAATTTATACATGGGTATGAGAGCATAGGATATTGCAAGCTGTGTAGACGGGACTTGAGTTTTTGGTGGAAAGAATTCGACGAATTCTGCGAAAGAATTTCTTGGATGCTTTTCGTACGAGTTATAAACATCGAAAATTGTTGGGAAAAATCTTGCGAGAGTGAATCGGTATTTCTGCATATTCAAAACTTTCTACTTTTTCATTCCTGTCGAAACCCATACGCTACTTTCATCCTGATACGCACGTATATGCTGTGAATACCCTTTACTAAAGCTTAGCGTAATGCACTGAGAGATGCTTACACGCTTAATTCTTGCTCAGATTCTTGCATTTATTCATTCATCGGATGTTTATATAGCAGCAGAGACATGTGCGTAAACACCGAGTATAAACCATCGGCGGAGCAAAGCCATCACACATAAGCATCACACATGAACACCGGTAGGGATTTTAGGTGGAAACCCAAGTCGGGAGAAAAGCCACCGTGTGTTGCTCCGGCCTTCGATATTTTATTATAGAGAAAACATCTTACAACATATGTCTTGGATGCAGGAATCCTACCACCGGCGCTGTAGCACCACACACGCTCGTTTCGCGAGTCTTTCTGGAAGGGAGCTCCAACCCCACGACTGCGTTTACCGGCCTCTCCTGGTAGGCGCTACGACCCCGAGCTCATTTACCGGCCCTCACACGGAAGGGAGCTACGACACATGTACTGAAGGCTACGAACCTCGAGCACCTCCATGGACCACGTTTCATCGGTCACCTTGGATCCAAAGCTTCCTTTAGGGCGCAACTTGCAGGTCACGTTTCATCATATTTTCTTTGTTGGACCCACTCCATGCTTTTAAGCTCGAAACATACATCACCAACGAGATACTTGTCAGTGAGATAACCCGGGCAGGGCCAGCACGGTAACACTGCGGAAACGGATCCGGACATTTTATACTCATGCTTGACAAACCCTGAACATACGTGCTTTTCCTTTCACGTCAGCGTATATACGCGCTACCTGCATACAAACCCATACTTACGTACATATTACGAGCTAATTTCACTACGCATACGCACTTTCTCTTCGACGAAGCCGCGTATATATGCGCTTCTTATATGGCTAAACTAAACGTATGTTTCTTGGGCATTAAGGTCATTGCAATTCTTGAGGCTAGGCATACGTTTTACCCTTTACTTCATACGAGATGTTCACCTCATCTCGGATCTAATCATTCCATAAACGAATCTAGCAAGTACAAATATATTTCGGATCTAGATACCCTTCTTCATCATTTTCTTCATAGGTGCTTCATGCATTGAGATCTATCCTTCAAGCTGTAACCCTTTCCATTCGGATATACTTGAGGAAAGTATTCATTCAAGCTTCAGAACATCTTGCACTTACACTCATGATATGCCCCATGATAGATTTCTTCTCCTTATATAGGTTTACCTTTTTCAATACCATAGGCAAAACCACATTACTTAGATGGTATTCCTGGACGAGGTAATTTAGACGAATCATTACCCAATACAAGTAGATTGATACCATGGTGGTTACCCCTGGTTTTTTTCACTTTTATGACGCTTTTTCTCATGCGAAGCATGCGATTCTTTCTCGCGTGCATGCGCGACTTCCCTAGACAAATCTGCATATGCCTTGAGACATACTCTTTTCATCATAGATCTAGCACATATTGAATTCCTTTCTTCATTGCATACGTACTCTCTTGTAGATACATCAGATTTACATCATTTAACGGTTCATCAGAGACATATTCTATCAAGCACAAACTTCATCCAGTAGGTTGCCATCATCTTCATCAGTAGGTTGCCATTCAAAGGACAACACTCTATCCCGAGTGGGTTGTCATCAAGGACAACACTCGGCATCATATTGCAACAAACATCATATCACATCGTTACATCATTTACGGAATCCATCAGTCAAGATAACTTCATTGAGTGGATTTCATGAGGACAACACGTGCCAACAATCTCATGTCTTCATCTTCATTAAGTGAGTTTACCATCAAGGACAACCTTACGCATCATATTGCCAACGAAATGGCTTTCAATGGATTGAGGTTTTGAGTATGCACTCGAGGACATCTCAGGAAAGCTAAATTTGTGGAAGGACGGGATGGAGGCGGTGCTGAAGATAATGGCTTGAAGAATTCATTGACAATGATGTTCTAAGCCTACTTCGACGAATATTGCATTACTTGATGCATGGTAAAAGAATTTGGAAAGAGCGGGGAGGATTACGTTGGAGATGCAAGATGCAATCTCAAGCCTTCATGGGAAAGCCACCATATTCTATGTGGAAGGCTTTGGCGGATCTATTCAATGACGTGGCCATAGGAAATTGGCGCTCAAAGATAAACTCGGGAAGATCAAGATGGAAAAAAACGACACTTATTAGGGTATACTTAACAAAGTTTGTCCAATGTGAGGATGAGGTTGAAGTGTAGAACTGAAGTGTTGCTTATGATGATTTGGTGAGATTTCCAGCTCTCCTAAGACTTCCTAGAGTTGGCACGATTATGAAGACTATGTCAACAGTGTTATGGGTGGGAACGGCGTGGTTGGATCTAGTGTAGGAGGAGTTCGGGCGGAACACCAAAGATAGCTCTTTATCAAAGCATGATGATGAGAGGATTGTGCTTTTAATTCCAAGGTGAAGAATGGGAAGGGAAGAAATTCCGTTCTAAATCTAAGGCCGATGAAGACAAGCAGTACAAACATGTCCAGATGAAGTGTTTTCACTATCATGAGCATGGACATATTGCCACAAATTGTCTACAAAAGAAGAAGAACAAGATTGTTATTTAGACGCTACATTGGTAGGCACTGCCCTTTTCTGTTTAGTGAAGTATATTGATGCACTTATAGTATAAAGTCTAAACAGTTCAGTAATTTTCTAGAGTGGTGCTACTCATATGTGAGAGGTAAGAAACTTTTCGGTGACTTTGGAGGAGAAAATCTCAGATCACTGTGACTTGGGCAACGATGCATGATGGAATACTAGAATGGGTACCATTACCTTTCAGAGGGTGTCAGCTAAAATATTTCATTTAAAATATGCCAATGTATGTGATTTTGAAGAAAAATTTGAGTCTCGGTCGCAATGTTGGAGGATGAGGCTATGATGTTTTCTTTAGTGAAAAAAAAAAAGTTTTCTATTGACACAAGCAAACGGGGAAAGCTAAGAAGGTTAAGGATTCGAGTTAAGAATCTGGAACTTGATGTAGATGGGATTTTTATAGAGCTTCCAACCATGGGAAGTGTGAAAATCCATGCAGCGACCCTTGAGAAGAGGCTTGAGGATTTGCATGCAAGTAAAATTGAACCTCGGGATGTGGAGCGACCCTTGAGATGAGGATCATGGAGTGGGAGAAACCACTCATGAAGAGAAATTTTGTGCCAAATGGGTAAGAGGTAGTGCATGTGATTATACCACAAGGTGAGAGGTGGGGTAACATGCAAGGATAATCCCAAGAAGAAATTTAGGTAGGATTCATTGAGATAGTGTGGATCTCATGAATGGCTGGCTGAGAAATTTTGATTTTACAACATTAAGCGGGGTCAGTTGAATTGATGTATTCAGATGTCATGAGGACATGAAATCAAAGTGGTAGGATCTGGAGCGCGGATCCAGATGAAAATATTGCCAAAGTGCATGGATCTGAAGTAATGGCCTTGATGGATCTAGAAACATGTCTGCGGTTAGTACCGAAATTGAAGAAGAATTTGTGTAGTCACATTATGCAGTTGGATTGTTTGGAGGCTATTAGAGTTCAGAGGAAATATTTGCCAAAGTTGCAGAGGTACATCATGGAGTTGCATGTCGATCGGGTGATCGTAATCAAGTGGAAAAAATGCTCAAAATTGGAGCTGCTTAGAATTGGTTACAGCATGGTAATCTTGGATAGGTCTAGTATTTCTGATTTTGGGTACCACAGGCTTGAGACTCCATCTGATAATATATGCGAAACCTTTAGAAGTTTGAAGTTGCCCTATGCTTTGCCCGAAAACAGACTTTTGAACAAACAAAATTTTGTCATTTTAAAAAAAAAAAAAATTATGGAAAATTTTCATTCTTTTATATGAGTTTTTGGTGGCCTATCGGAGGGTGCCACGTAGCGCTACCCCAGCAGAGGCTGCCCGTGGCCTACAGACATGGATTTCCAAATACTGTTAAAAAAATTAGTGGGAGCGGACCCGACCTAGCACAGACATATTCGGGTCACGTTGAATGTGTTTAGGTCGGGCCCTCGTGCGACGTGGAAAATTCTGCTGGGTAATTGCTTGCGTGGGTGGAGTCGGCCGACCCAGGCATTTGGAACCAGCCAGTCATTGTGAGTTGGGTCGTCATTTGTTTGAACCGGTGGAAAACACGGTCGCCCTCGGGGCTATGGGTTTAAAACCCGCAACCATGCATCATAACCAAGTGCTAAAGCACTTCCAAATTGGTGGAAAAAATGAGTGCTCGGGTGTTATCCCCTCACCGGAAGGACCTCTGACCGTGACCATGGGCGGGGAAATTTCAGCCCTTAACGCGGTAGAGACCTGGATTTTTCACGCCATGACCTACATTGACAGGCGGTTACTTTATGATACCCTAAACTTGATATGTGATTTCCTCTTGCAGCGGTCTGGCTACAACGCTACTGGCAGGTTCATCCGGATTTGGTGAAGTTTCCAAGGGACATTGAGCGAGAAAATTGTGGAGGTCATAACCCATCAATATTGAACCAATTTGGATACTGGTCAATTTTGGGTATTCTAAGCGTTAGGGAGCGTTTGGGGCAATTTCTGAGCTAACGGAGGTTTTCTTTATCCATTTTTCTTCGTGGAAGCTTGGAGAGTATAAAGGCCATGAAGTAAATTTTGCATTGGGCTATACTTCACTATTTGAGGAATTGAAATAAAAATAATTATTAGCTTATTTCTATCTTGAATTCGATTTCACGTTTCTATATTATTGGAAACCTTTCTCCTTTATTAAAACCAATTTTAGGCAACTTTAATGAAATGAGGATATGCCCATTGGTAGCCTTGGACCCGGCGGATGTAGCCCCGGGGAGAGGTGAGCGCACTCATCCTTGATTGTTGTGTTCTTATGGTGAAGTTTTGTTGTTTGTGTATTTTTATTTAAAGATGTTAATAATTAATTTTAATTAATATTCTCTCACACATAAACTTCAGCTTGATTACCAAAAACACTGTTTTAAATTACAAGACATGAGAAACACTTTGCACATAGTGAATGAAATGGATACTTTGAACAACGGTCTAAATAGTTCATTTCAGATTAGATGGTATTGGAGCTAAGTATTTGAGCCTTAGGAGCTATAGTTTTACTCGCTTGTTGTTTTGCACAAAGATACGGTTGATTGTACAAGTTTGATAGCACACTGGAAACTAAACTCAGAAGGTGAAGGACATAGTTGTTGCACAGTAAATCATCACTTGAAGGTAGAGGCTCCCTCAGAATACAGGCGGCTTCAAGCATGTCTTCAAGAGGAGAAGCTCTGTCCTGGATTCTAAAGAAGGCTTTGGTGTTGAGAGAGCTTTCCTTGGACATGACGGAGATGGTGAGGATGCTACCCAGAAAGGGAATGATAGGCTTGTTGGAGAAAGTGCAAGGGCAGAGAAAAGTAGAGGGTTCTTCGGAGAAGAAAGTGATGACAAGTCAAAGAAAGGACACGGAGGAAATGGTGATCCACCATCCCCATGTGCCATCCTCTTCCTCTACAATGTCATCCCTCTACTTGGTGAATCAATCTCTGATACAAAATTCTTGCCAGTAAAGTCCATTTTAAAAACGTCTTAATTTGGATTTTATGTTTAACGGTGAAGTCAATGCAGAGAAACTTGACAATTGGATAAGACAATTGGAATTTTACTTGAGGATACAAAATCTTCATGATGGCAGACACCAAGATACAATTAGCCTCTTTGAGAATGGATGGAGCAACATTGGTATGGTGGAAATCCAAGACCAAGGATGAAATTAAAACATGGTAACATCACTTTATCATGGGTAGATTTATTCTGCAATTAAAAGAAATTTTATCCATTAGCTCATTTACAAATGAAGAGAATTGGAAAAAACCCAAATAGCAAAGACAAAATGTACAAGACTATACGCAAGATTTAGGAGAAGAGCACTCTCTCCATTAGAGGTGCAATTACAAAGTCAAGATAACAACTGAAATACATAGGTGGTTTGCATAGCTACCTTAGAGATACTATCCTTATGTTCAATCCTACTATTCTAGACAAATTTTGTCTTTCCTTCAACATTTAGAGGCTAGAGGAAAAAACACTTTTGATGGGCTAAAAGCAAGCACAGAGAAAAACAAAGACAAACCTTTAGGAAAAGGCAAGGAATGCATCGTCAATGAGAGATTGAAAAGTGATATGTAAACATTTTCAAAAGAAGGCCATGAAGAGAAAAGCGTTGGAAATTACATCTGAAAAAGAACTCGATTTAACAAAAACAAGGAAAGAGCTAAAACTATGACTACTACAACTACACAACAGACTTAGACGAAGTGATTCAGTGTGAAACAAAATTGCGACCATGGGTTTGAAGAGTATGAAGGAAGAGCTGAAACTAAGCCAAACACTAATACTTCAAACTATCATGCTCTGAAACTCCAAATGAGAAAGAAAAGAATTGAATTGTTCCATGTGAGGTAGTCTCAAAACATACAAAAATTGACACTGCTTGTTTGACGAGTGGATCACAAGCAAATCTCATATCAGAAGACTTGGTCAAACGGCTTAAACTTGAGACCATTCCACATCTAAAACACTTATCCTTGGGATGGATATGTAAGGATACACAAACACAAGTCTCAAGAAAGTGCATATTGTGTTTTGTGATTACACTTTTTCTAATGACAGGATTTAGACTTGATGTATTTTTTTTGATATCGAAATTGTTTTGGGAATACACCTATTTATTGAAAGAGAATCTTACATCACCATGAAAATAAGTATCATTTCTTTAAAGATGGCAAGGAGTTCAAAACTGTCATAGGACATAAGAAGGGAAAATATGTGATAGTGAATGTAGGGCCAGGTAAAAAGGCTAGTGAATTCTAGAAAGAGTTTGTACTTCTTATGGTTAAGCCCAAGGTTGATGTGAATCATGAGTCATTTGAAATCGTGATTCCAAGCTTAAATCAGATTTATATGATGTATTTGATGCACATCATGAGATGTTTCGAGGCAGGCAAGTTTACCTCCTAAAAGGGAGATTCGGCATGAAATCCGGTTACATCAAGATTGTCCTCTTCCTAACATAGGCATATGCAGCATACATCATAGAGAATGCTAAAATAAGGAAAATTAAGGACTTGTTGGAAAAAGGACCATAAGACTAACACTTTACCATGTGGAGTCCTAGATAGTGTTGATTTCCAAAGAAAGATGGAACTTGGCGCATGTGTGTGGACTTTAGGGCATTGAACAAGATAACGGTAAAGAATCGTTACCCACTCCCAAGGATAGATGATTTGTTAGATCAGCTGAAAGATGCTAAATATTTCACTAAGTTAGACTTATGTAGTGGTTATCATCAAGTTAGAATTGCAGAAAGTGACATTTGGAAGACAACATTTAAAACCAAATAGGGACTCTTTGAGTGGCTTGTTATGCCGTTTGGTTTATGCAATGCACCTGCAACTTTCATGCGGGTAATGGATGATGTCTTATGTCCTTTTCTTGATGATTTCACTATTGTATACTTAGATGACATCTTAATTTTCAACAAGACTAGAGAAGAGCATGTCATGCATGTTAAGAAAGTACTTGATATTTTGAAGAAAAATCAGTTGTTTCTTAAAATGTCAAAGTGTGAATTTGGGAAGACTTCTTTGGTTTATTTGGGACACATAGTAGGAGGAGGTGCTTTGAGAATTGATCCTTCTAAGGTAGAAGCCATTGTGAATTGGCCTACTCCCAAATCCATTACAGAGGTAAGAAGTTTTTTGGGTGCAGCTCAGTATTGGAGGAAGGTTATTTCTAACTTCTCTGCCATAGCAGCTCCTATGCATGCGGTGACAAGCGTGAAGCGTGCTTTCCAATGGGGAGGAAAGAAACAAAAAGATTTCGAGCCTTTGAAAGAGAAGATAAGTTCAGATCCAGTCCTTGCATTATCGAACTTGAAACAACCATTCGAGATTCAGACCAATGCTAGTGATTACGCCATGGGTGCAGTTCTCTTACAACATGGTAAGCCTATCGCATTTCATTCTGAGACATTTAATGGTGTTGTTGTGAATTATCCTACATATGATAAGGAGTTGTATGCGTTGGTACAAAGCGTCAAAAAGTGGAAACACTATTTGATGGGCAAAGAAACAGTTGTTCATACCGACCATCAGCCTTTACAGTACTTGCAGTCGCAAAGTAAATTGCAGCAGTCACGACATTTCAGATGGATGGGTTTCCTACAACAATTCACTTGGTAATAAGGTACAAGAAAGGAATTTTCAATAAAGTTGTTGATATGCTTTCAAGGCCTATTATTAGTGCTACTACTTTACTTAAGAATGATTCTATTGTACATGAGATCTATATAGAACAGTATGCATCAGATGTTGATTTTAAGGATGTGTATGTTAACTTGAGTGAAGGGAATCATGTTGAGGAGAAAGATTATCATTTGCATAATAATTTGTTGTTTCATATGGTCAAGTTATGTATACCACAAGGCGAGAGACTAAGCATCATAAGAGAATCTCATTCTTCTCTTATTTCTATACATTTCGGGGTAAGCAAAACGGTGGAACATTTACAGAGGTATTGTTATTGGCCTCGCATGGTAGATAGTGTTTCATGTTTCATTAGAGGTTATTAATTATGTGCTACAAGAAATCCTAGCAATAGGAATCTTGGTTTATATACGCCATTGTTGGTACCTTCTAGACCATGGGAAAGTGTTTCTACGGATTTTGTTGGAGGTCTACCATTATTTAGAAAGCAGCATGATTATCTTTATGTAGTAGTTGATATATTCAGCAAGATGTGTATTCTTATGCCATGTAAGAAATCTATAACTGCTGAACAAACTGCTGATTTATATTTTCAACATGTATGGGTTCATTATGGCTTGCCTACTTCTATTGTTAGTGACAAGGATTCTAGATTTGTTGGGAATTTTTGGTCCAATCTATGGAAGATGATGGACACCAAGTTGAAGAAGAGCACTGCTTTCCATCTGCAAACAGATGGCAAGATAGAGGTAGTGAACAGAACCATTGTACATCTTTTGAGAGGTTATTGCAGCAAGCATCCCAAGCTTTGAGATGATCACTTGCATTACATTCAGCATGCTTACAACCGAGCCAAGAACTCTTCTACAAATACTTCACCTTTTGAAGCTTGCTTTGGGTATTTGCCTATGTCACCTTTAGATTTCATTCTTGAGAAGGATGTTGCCATTGATGGGCATAGTGACATTGACAAAGCTCGCATGTTCATTGAAATAATTCAGCTCATACATCAGCAGATTCAAGAACAGCTTGAAAAAATTCAAGGCAAGTACAAGGAGAGGCATGACAACATAAAGTTGATCATAAGTTTCAAGAAGGAGATGAGGTATGGTTGCATATTATTAAGAAAAGAATGCAAGGATAAGGTAAAAAGCTGAAGCATGTTTGTTATGGTCCATTCAAGATCATTAAATAAGTTGGAAATGATGCTTTTCAACTAGATTTGCCTTCATATATGCAAATGTATTCCGTTGTGAATGTGGAAAATTTACGTTTGTATGAACCTCCTTTAATTGTTGATTATGAAAGTGATATTCAGCTACCATCCATAGAGGATTTCTCGCCAGAATTTTTGGATGAGCTTAAAGAGGATGCTATCCTTGACAGAAGGACACGCACTTCGAGGAGGGGAAATGTTGATTATGTTCGGGTTGGTCTTAAAGGCAGCAAACCGAGTAAGGAAAAATGGATGGAGGTGTAAAAGGTGAGGGATATGTACCCTCATCTTCTTAACAGGTAATTTAAGGCTTTTGGGGTCCAAAAGCTTCCCAATGGGGAGGTGTGATCAAGTGATCATGTCCAAGTGGAAAAAATTGCTCAAACTTGGAACTGCTCAGAATTGGTTGCAACCTGAACGACCGGATAGGCTTTGTCGCTGCGATTCCGGCGCCATGAACGAGACTCAATCCAATGTCCTATGTGAAACATATTGAAGTTTGAAGTTGCCCAATAACCTTCCAAACAGGACTTTTGAACAAAAAAAAATTGTCATTTTCAAAAAAAAAAAATATGGAAAAATTTCATTTTTTTATATGGTTTTTGGTGGCCTATCAGAGGGTGCAACATGGCTTGCCTGGAGGCTGCCACGTGGCCATCTTGTTAAAAAAAAGTAATTGGTGGGCAGACCCGACCCGACCTGAACATATTCGGGTCACACTGAACACGTTTGGGTTGGGCCCTCATGCAGCAGTGAACGTCTTTGGGTCAACTAACTGCATGGGCAGAGGTCGACCCGACCTAAATGCATTTGGGTCATCAGTGTTCGGCGAGTCGGGTCATCGTTTGTTTGAACCGGCGAAAAACATGGAGTTAAGCCCTCAGGGCTATGGGTTTAAAACCTCGAAACCATGCGTCATAACCAAGTGCTAAAGCACTTCCAAACCGGCAGAGAAAATGAGTGCTTGGTGTTAGCCCCTCACCACAGGACCTCCACCCGTGACCATGGGCGGGGGCTAAACTCTTAACTGCCAACGGAAACTATCTGATTTTTCTACATGTGAACACACAGTTAACCATCAATTAAATTTATGATAACCCCTAAACTTAGTGTGTGGTTCTGCTTTTTAAGCTAGTCTACCATTTCTAGCACGCCTAACTGGAGTTCATCCAGATTTGGTGGGGTTTCCAAGGGACATTGAGCAGAAAATTGTGGAGGTCATAACTTCCCCAATATTGAACCAATTTGGACGAAATTTTGGTCAATTTTGGGTATTTTGAGCATTCTGGAGTGTTTGGGATAGTTTTTAGAGCTAACAAAGGTGTTGTTCAGCCATTTTTGCTTTAGGGAAGCTTGGAGAGCCATCAGTGCCATGAGAGAAATGGAGCTGCATTGGGCTATACTTCACTATTTGAGGTGAAATAAAAGCCATTATTAGCTTATTTCTGTCTTCTGAATTCAATTTCACAACTTTTTCTACCTATTTAGGGATATTTATCACTGTAAAACCAATTTGAGCAACTTAATAGAGCAAGGACATGCCCATTGGGAGCCTTGGACCCAGCAGATGTAGCCCAGGAGGGGTGAACTGCCTCATCATGTTGTTGTGTTCTTATGGTGAAGTTTTTTTGCTGTGTACATCTGATTTAAGATGTTAAATAGTAATTTTAATTAACATTACCTCACACATAAACTCAAAAACAGTTACCAAAAACACTTTTTTTAAATTGCAAGACATGATAAACACTTTGCACACTTAATTAAATGAAAATGGATATTTTCAACAGCAGATACAAATAGTTTCATTTTCAGATCAATGACGTATGCAAAGACATTCCTTTCTTGTTGAGAGGGAGTGTTGATGTTTGCAACAAGAAATAGTGAAATTGGCATCCAGAAACAAAATCCTTGATCCTAGTGAAAATTAAGCACCTACACTAGGTGGGGGCCACATATGCTATTTTTAGGTGGATGTCTATTTATAGATGCATGAGCAAATTCTATTTATAGATGAGGTCTATTTATAGATGTATGTGCAAGTTCTATTTATAGATTGAATGTCTATTTATAGATGCATGTTGACTATTATTATCTCTTAATATTAGTTGGACAATAAACAATAATCTATTCCCAATGAGCACTTGGAAATAGTTAACTGAAGTGGCAAATCAGTTAGCTATAGGAATTTTGAGTTGAGTGGTTGGTTGTTGGGACATGCAAGTGAACTTAGTTGTAACTGAGTGATTTGAAGTTGTAACAGAGTTGGAAGTGTAGTTATGAAAGTTGTAGAGTAGTTTAACTCAGTTAAGTGAGTTAAACTCAGTTTTTCTAGTTGTAACTGAAGATACACTAGTGAGAGATCAAGTGAATTAATTATTAATTAATTCACAATCAGTGGTCTCACATGCAACTGATGATTTAATACTATTAACTACATACATGTCAGATCCAGTGGAGACCCAGTTGAGATGTAGGTGAAAGGGATAGATTGACTATCAGTTCTGACATTATCGGTTGCACACATGCAACCACACACACATTGGATGTGCCTATGAGGATTGCGCAGTGGAGACAGGTTGTCTGGAGACAATAAATTGGCTAAGGAACTTGCCAATTTTTTTATGACAGTGTGAGACAGTTAGCTCATGTACTGAGAGCTCTTGGATTAGAGCTTTGTATGTAATTGTTTCATGATCCATGATATAATACATAATAGAATATAGTGGGGTTTTTAGCTTTATGCTTTCCCGGTAAATTATCTGTGTTATGTATGAATGATCTTTCTTCATGATATTTCCATTGGCGATTGTGTTTTAAATTCCGCAAAAAAAAATTAAAAGTGATTATGTATTTAACAGTGGCATATAATTGTTAGATCAGGAGAATCCAGGATATACATGCTTGTTGTATAATTTCCACAATGGTGTGTCCTTCTTTGGTTCACCTGGTTTAGGAACATCTTTATTTGGCTGAGCTTTGTTTGTTATAATGGGGACATTCCTATTTCTCATATTGTATTGTTTCCGCATTTCAAAGATGACATGTTGATAACCCTTTAGGTAATCAGATTGTCCCTCATTCTTCCCCAAATCATGACTAGACTCATCATGTTCCTCTTTAGTTAAAAACATCCCAGACATATCTTCATCTAAGCAATGAATAATATCCTCTTGTAACACAGTGTGAACTTCCTCTTCATCAAGCAAATTCTATTCAAAGGGAGGTCTCACTTGTGTGTCGAGCTGATTTATGTTTTCTCTTTGTCTTTGCTGATTTTGAGGCTTCCAAAATTGTGGATTTCTGATGTGTGTATCTTGTTGTGTAGGAGGCAAAGGAGTGGCTCCAAGAACAAGTCTATCCATGAGTTTTTCCATGGTCTTCTTCATGGAATCAAACTTAGCATCTGAGGATGAAGAAGGATTCTCCTCTTCTTTCAATTTTTTTTTGCCTGTCTTAGACCTCTTGGCAGTGGCCATGTTCACCTCCACTTTCACTGCATCATTCTACATTTCTGCTAGAGAAGCAGACTCTCTTTCTCTTAACAAAATGGGAAACTCATAATCAAATGCCTCTGCATAGTGTAACTGAGCAACTCCTAGAGGAGGTTTAATATGAGCAAGTATGGACTTATAGACCTTGTTAAATTTCTTAGATAACTCTTTGACATATTAATCTAAGGCACTCTTCAATTTTTTTTACTCATTTAGAGCTTGTATTGGATTTACCTTACCCCCCAACTTGATCAAAAACTATCTTCTAGCTGGTCCCAATTCTCCAAACTTTTTGGAGCTAAGGCCTTAAACCATTTTCTTACTTCACCGGTGAAACTTTGAGAAAATAATCTCATTTTTACATCTTCATGGTCTACCTCTTCTCTGTCAATGAAATCATTAAATTGGTCTACATGTTCCTCCACTGATATTTCTTCTTCACTCCCAAAGGTTTTGATTCTAGTTGAGTATCCATCTGGGAGGTCATGAATGACAACGGGGAGGACAAGTGGAGCATATCTTGTAGGTCCTACAGGAGGAGGAGGAGGAACAATTACATCCATGATGACAAGGACTATGGTATGTGGAAGGACAGTAGATGAGGTTAAATTCTGACTTTTGAAAAACACAGTAGGTGAGGCTTAACTATTAGGAGATGGTGTAGATGGTATTTTAAGTCTAGATATGAATGAACTCCATTCAGGGAAAGGTATACCAAATTTCTCTTCAACGGAAATTCAAATGGATCCAACTCTTTTAAATTTTCAAAATACTCCCTCTCTAACAACATCTCTGATGTGACTGTTTTCCATAACTCTTCTTTTTCCTCTTTTGATACTAGGGATGATGTGTCAATACCTAGTCTTTGTAGGTCTAGTATTATGTCAATCAATTCATTTTCAGTCTTAGACCTAAACAACACTTTTTCAATTTTATCATCAAATTTCATATCTTCCAGACTTTGAAGAATTTTAGAGGACAAAAATATTGAATGTGATGGAATACCTGATTTTGAAGAGCTACTTTCAATTCCTCTTAGGATCCTTTATGGATTATCCACAATTGTAAGTGGATTAGGATCTGGATTTCTCCTTGTATATCTCTTTCTTGAAGCCACCTTTAAGTATGAAGACCTTTAGTGGAGTCACCAAGGTAGTTTCTGCAGCGTCGAAATGTTCGGAGCTCCTACTACCTCCAAGAGTTCAGCTTCATTGTTTGAGCACAAACTTCGGGGAATATGTCTGTAGGCTCCCGGCAGACACACCAAAATGTTATCTCTAAATTGGTACTGATGGACTACTACACTAGACAACTTAAATTAACTCTTTCAAACTATATTTTGACTGATGATTAGCCTCTTCAGCCTGAGAGGGCTCTCTCAAATTAACTTGTGATTTGTTCAATTATGATTCAATCAGATGGGTAACTCTGTGATATTGACTTGAATGTGTTTAATTACAGGTGAAAAATGTGTAGGTTTTACTACCATTGGGCTTATGGAGTCAGTGTTAGGGAATTCAATAACAATGGTTCTCCTTATGGAAGCTGAGGCTTGTAATGTTTCAGTGAAAGGACAACAGACACAAAAATATTCAATGGCTTAATATTCAAAGGAAGTCAGAGCATGAGGAACATGAATTGTGAGTAATTAAACATAAAGCTATTGAAAGTAACATATTAAGATACATAAGACATAAACTCATTGAAACAACAAAAGAATATCAAGTGAAGAAGAAAACATAGACACTGTATATTATTGATCATCAAAGATTTACAAAGTGGTAGTGTCAAATAGCATTCTCCCACGCTTTCTCATTCGAAGTTCTGCCTATTAATAGGCTTTTTTCAATTAAATTGGATAAGCCCATCTGGCTAGATCATTGAATCATCATCTTTGACACCTATCTTAACCATAAACTATATTCCTAGAACTAAAAAAGACACCTAATAACTTTAGACTTATAAGCCTATTAGGACTCTACCTTCCATTTATTACAGTCACTTATCTGTAGAATTGGATAATTACATCGATGATAACCAAGTTCTCGAGTGGAACTAACCATAACCTAGACATAAATACACCCACTAGATTTAGGAACTGATCACCCTACTTTTAAGGAGAAGATAATCATGACATTTTATCATTGTCTTTTTGTTGAGCTGGAAAAGGTGACATCTTTGTCGAGGGGAAATCCCTGTTGGAGTGTCCCACTGATATCCTTTAATGCCTCCACGTGGTTGATTGACCTTCTATACTCTTTCAAAATACCAAAATACAACGAAAAGCTCCTTGCTGCAAAAACAGGGTGAAACAGGCAGTTTTGTAGCGTGGTTTTGTAGCAAATCTATTTCACCCATCTAGGCCAACCTTTAGCCTTCCTCTCTAATTTGGACATGTTTGTTTGATCAAATAAGCCAAATATAAACTTTATCATCCTTTTATTTCCACCCAAACTATGATTTTTAGAAAAAAGTAATCTACAGGGATTTCGTAGCGAAATCTAGCCTTCAAGCCTAGGCTTCGCTATGAAATTGCCTAATTGGCAGAAAAACACAAAATTTCCATTTTTCCTCAAAATTTCACCTCCAAAACTAGAAATGATGTTTCTTGAATGTTGCAAACTGGTCAAAAATATTTTGCACCAACTCCTCAAACTTTGGGAACTCCCTCTTTAACAGTAGAAGGTTGCATCTCCTCAGGCTCATTTATCACTTTGATTTGCAGTGCTCTTTTCTTCAATTCTGCTTGAATCATCTCCATATGATCCTCTAATTCTTTAACCTATCCCTTGAGATTTTTCCTTTCAGACTGTAACCATAGTTTTCTCTTTCTGATATGTTTCAATACCCTTCTCAAAGGAAGTGTTCTTTTTCAAAAACTTTTTGGCATCTGTTAATGATTTCTCATATTGGTTCAACTGATCATTTACTTTTTCTTCAAAATATTCCATTAGTTTTTTGTCCACCTTGGCCTCCTGTAATTCTAACTTGATTTCAACTACCTCTTCTTTGGCCTCTCTCAGTTGTTCCTTTAGTACTTGTACTTCAGTATTTTCCACCATTTTCTCCTTTCCTTTACTTTGCACAAAATCTTATTCTGTTGTTGGAGACAAGTCTATGATGTCTTCTATGATAGGTTGCTTGCCTTTGTCAACATATTTTGTCTTCTTGTTTGCCATGACACACTTTGTAAGCTGCAGCCTAGTAAGTGATTTCCTTGGTTGAAATAATAAACCTACATCTTCTCGTGCAAAATCAAACTTTTTAACAGTCTTACCTTTATTTTTCTTCTTCTTGTCACCTTCAATGTCTTCAGCCCTGACAACTATAGTCTCTTCAATATCTATTGCTTGGAGGATCTCTTCAAGATTTCCTTTTCCAATTGTTTGACTTCTAGTTATCCCCCTGCTACCATGCTTACTAATCTTATGTTTGTTGCTTGTAGGTGAAGGCTGTGAGATATTTTCCTCTGGTATAGGTTCTATTTCGACATCCATTGGCGCCAAGACAGGCTCTGCATCTTCTTCATTTACACCTTCTGTCACAACTAGAGATGAAATAGCTTTTGGCTTTGGAGATTTCTTAGGTGTCATTGAATCAACTTCATAACCACTGAGGAAAAGGAAAGATGCCCAATCTCTGTTTAATTTCTTCAATTCCTCTAGCACTAAGAGTTTAATCAAACCATGGTGAAAGATTGATGTCTCACTACCTTCAGCCCTGGCTTGAACCTTATCAGACATCTTCCCTAAGCTCCTAAACAAAAAGAAAGGAAGATCAAGGCACTGCTTACCAGTGAAATGTAAAAGGAGCCTGAAATGGTACAGGTAAACCATATGAAATCTCCCTTCACAAGTAAAGTACTTCTAGATCACAAACAATAGTTTAGAATACTTTTCCTTCATATGACCCCTTGGAATCCTAGATGCCATGTCAGCTCCAATGTGTTCGGGTTTGACAAATTCCTCACAACTCTGCATTTTGAATTTAGTGGCTTTGAACCACTCTTCACCTTCTCTTGGTATCTCTGTGACCTGAGAAATGGTATCAGGTGACACTGTGAAATTTAAAACCACCACCTTCGAAATTGTGCCTATAAATTTCACTGCAAAATCCTTTAATATTTGAGCATGAATCCTTGAAACGTTTGACGGAATTGCAGGGATACGAAATTTATGAATGCACCCACAAAACTGGGATCTTCGTTTAATAACTTGAGGTCCATGGGCTCGTATCTCACACAAGAGCCTCCCTTGTTCACCTTCTTCTTCGTAGCCATTCTCCTTGATAACCATGATGTCTCCTTAACTGTGACACCTGCAGAGAAAAGCACTAGAAAACAAGCTTCTTGCAGTGGGAGTCTGCTCTTCGAAGATGATAGTGGACCACTGCATGCAAGACTCGAACAACAGATGACAGAGAGGTGCTTTGCGCTGAGTTTAAAAAATGGAATTTGAAAGTGGGAAAATGATGCCAAATGTGAGAATAAAAGGTAATGATGAGGGTAATTACGATTTTTCATGCTTGGGTGATCATGATAACTAATTCACTGGCCTCACCTTTACCCCTAACCATCAGAATTTTGACAACTCATCTTCCTTTGTTTTTCTGCGGAAAAACATGATTCTACAGCGAAGATAGTTATAAATCTAGCAGATTCGCTATGGAATTGTCAGGTGATTCCATAGCAAAATATGTCATTCTGTAGTTATATTCGTTACAAAATGGTGAAAAAACAGACATGTGGCATTTGTTTGATTTGAAACCATGCATATGAACCTAAAGTGGAATTTGGTGGATATGATTGACATGACATCACTAATGGGGGGTTTTAGACTTAGGGTAAAGGTTTATTCCATATGTTTTTCATTAATTTCATGAACCAACCTATTGAGACAGAATGAAACCTAGGCGAGTGAGGTGAGTGACCCTATTAATAAAAATTGAAAATTTATGTGTGATAACAGACACATAATTATTTTAAATCATCAAACATATGCATAATAATAAGTCTATAAATTTTGAAGTGTGAAGTATCTAAAACATTTACATAATAATGATAATATGAAAAATTCAAAATTACATTATTTCTTGACTTTGCAAAATGAGTTATCGATCAAAAATATTCTTGAAGGAAATAAATTATTTCAAAAATCTGCAATGTATCAAATTATTTATGAAGTCAATTATTAAAATTACTCTTGAAGATATATTACATAATAGCTAGAACGACACCATTAAGAATTAATTAGTTTTCAAAGTTGACATACCTAGAATTAAATGAAATAGATGTGTTGAATCAATCCTCCTACAAACTACGAATTAATTATTGACAAGATAGCCTCAATTGTTTATCAACAACTAATTTATAACACGTAGTTACGTATACAGACATATATACAACACAAGTATTGTAACATCCACAAACATTACCATCTAAACCTAGACACGCAAAGCATCCAAATGCGGACACACAAACCACTCAAAGAATCCAACACAAGAGAATGATAATGTCCACTTAAGCAAATAAAACATAATGTAAAGCCACCATGGAGCATTTTAAAAAAGGTAGAATGAAAAATAAATAAAAATAAATAAAAAAAACAAACAAACATGATGGAAATCCACTACGGAGGTTTTTAACAATGGCCAAATGCAAAAACATCAAAGTGTGATATAAACCATAGGCCTAATGTAAAAAATATCTTGCAAGCTTTATATATAATGGGCATTTATGAACTCACCAGTCTCAATCCAGGTTAAATGAAAGATTGCATGGACATGTCGTTGCTTTAAATCCTCAAATGTGTGTGTATATATATATATATATATAATAAACATGTATCTTTCAAAATATAAAGCTCATCTCAAACAAAAAAATAATAATGATAATCTATAATGTGACATTACTACCTGCAACTGCAACTAGAACCAGCCTAGATCCATTTAAATTTGAATCTATCATGCACCCAGAGGGATCAAATCCCTCGAGGTATGAACCTTTCCTGAAGTTCCACACTCAAAAAAAAAGGTTTGAACCTCAAAGGATTTGATCCCTCTCAACGCATGATAGATCTGATGTTAGATGAATCTAGGTCAGTTCTACATTTTGTGATGTATATCTACACATGGATTGTGGCTTGTGGATTGATTACATGTACATAATTTATTCGTGGAAACAACTTCTACATGCGGGTTGGTCTTCACTACTCTTAATCCTAAGCAGAACCAAGCACCCTAATTCTTAGATTTTTATTCTTTGGCACACAATGGCAAGAAAAGAAAGAGCCCCTCTTCTAAAAAACAACACATGGTGTTGGAATGCTTCACAAGGCTCTCAACAACAACACTAAAATGCTTTTTCGAGCAATTTGACTAAGAGAAACAACTAGCACTGAAGACAACACAACCTAGGCATTCCCCTGATTAGAGACACAAACACTTCATGCATTTGTAAACCTTATCCATAGGTTGCTTGAATCACAACTCAAAATAGACACTATGTAAAGATAAAGGTAGAAAAACAAGCTCTACTATAAAAAAACCACACACACTATCAATTCTTCTATATTAAATCCCAAGTCGAGCTAAGACAAAAAATTAATCACATTTCACATTGATCAAATAATCTTACACATATATACATGTATTGTCTCTTCAACATGGATAATTATTTTGGGAACACAATCAGTTGGTATAGAGAATATCTCAATCACACACCATAGAAAATATCTCAATCACACCAATCTAAAAGACTAACTAGTTAGAGAGCATATCAGGAACACACCAAAGACAAGTAAAAATTATATTTTCTAACATTATTCATTATAATAACAACTTTGGAAATTGAAAAATATATTAGAAACTTCAACTTAAAGAAATAGAAACTTAATAATAAGTATTCTCAAAGTTTATATGAAAATTTTATTTTTAATATTAATAAACAGTATTTTATTAATATCACTTAAATAAAATATAAATATTTTATCTAATTATTACAAACACCAACTTTATTATAAATATTTTTAATATATTTCTTCAAAATATAATTATAACATAAAAAAGAGTAATACTCCTTTTAGTTATTATGAATCAATTTTAATGTATATATGTTTATCTTTGTAGCCTAAAACATGAAACTCTAATAAATTAACATTATTTAATTATTGTATAGAATTATTTAATTTTTTTTCCAATAAAGCTAATTATATATATATATATATAGCTTTATATATATATATATATATATATATATATATATATATATATATATATATATATATATATATATATATATGTTTAATTTTGCCAAATAATTAAAATTTTATGTATATATTTTGTTTTTAATTTTTTAAATAAATATTTTTTAATATTAAAATTTTATGATTTTGTTAAATATGTTTATATATTTATTAAAACAAATTAATGAAGTTTTTTTTTTTTTTAAGATTTTAATACACATTGAAATTAATATGTAATAATATTAAAAATATAATTTAGTATATTAGTATAATAAAATTTAATATACTATAATATAAATATTATATAGTAATTCCAACATATAAAATGAGCAAATTGTCTGAGTCTTTAATTGTGTTACAAATAATTAAAATATATTATTATTTCAATTTTGTATTATATATATAGCCTTAATTATTTGAAGTTTAAGTATTGAGAGGTTTTTCCAGTGCATTATATTAGATATCACTTCTTTTAGAAGCTGCTTTAAGTAAGTCATTTATTTATGATAACTTCTATGACTACTAATTTCTCATAATTTTTAAATAGTCCACTTAGCACTATTAACCATTCCAAATATTCAAATCCATGTTTTAAACATTCTAAATTCTCATATAACATAACATCTTGAATATAATCCATGTTTTAAGCATTCTCAATTCTCATATAAAATAACATCTTAAATATTTAATAAGTAATAATTACATAGTAAAAATATTAAAGTATAATATTTACTTGCAAGTTTATATAGATTAATTGGTTGGTAAAGGTTTATAAGAATTATAATACTTATTTCATAACATATTATATTATGAGAAAATATCATGATTTATTAATATTACATGTCCAAAAATCCATAACTTATATTTATATGAGACATTTTCATATAACATTTTTTAATTAAAAAAAATAAAAACAAATATATCTAAATTTGAAATAAATCTTAACCTTTAATTTTAAAATTCTAATAATTCTAATAAGATTAGAAAAAAAAAACACATATATTCATATAATAAATTTATAATAATCTTACGTAAAAAAACATATCTATTCATATAATAAATTTATAATTAATAAAATTAATATATTTTTGTAATTTTAAAAATAATTTATATTTATAATTTTTTCCATTTTATTTTAAAAGATCTTATAAATAGGAAAACCAAATTATGACGGTAGTTCTTTCTATATTATTTCAAAAACCTTGTTTAATTCACATTTATAAAATATAAAACAGAAATTATATTCAACATTTTTTTTAAATCAAATCTTTTTAACATGGTATTTTTAAGCGTAAGCTCAATTACATTATAAGTAGATTACATTGTGTTACTTATCATAAATTTGGTTAAGTTGGTTATTTCAGACTCTTATTTCATTCTTCTTTCTGAATTATTTCGACAAAGTAAAAACTAATATTTCACTGATTTGGAATTGTAAATTGAAAATTTAATTTAATTAAACCAAACTCAATAGGACAATTGGCATTTAATCATGTTAATAATATAAATAGTCTATGATACACCAATGATTATCCAAATGTTACTCAGATTTGACTTACAAAAGATATATCAGTTTTTCCTCTCTGATATAATCTATGGAGATGGATATATCAGTTTTTCCTCTCTGATATAATCTATGGAGATGGTTTAAATCAGGGTGGTGACAATGCACTCAGCTCATAAGTTCAGTGGAATTAGCTCGGGAAATAGCTTTGACCTATCAAAAGCAAATTGATGCGAACATATTGGCACATATATTAATGTATCATCATAGCTAGCTTTGGAATGAATACATTAATCCCTCTGATTGTATAATTGATCCTGCTGGCTTTGCTTTTCATTTGACTAGTTGCAGGCTTCTCCCGCCGGTGGTCCACTAGTCCCATACAGGACACTGTAATCTGGGACATTGAGAGACATCAAGCCTCTCCAACGACATAAGTTCAAGACCTTCCACCTCTTCTAACTCGACACACCCACGCACCAATAAGTTTCTAAGCTCTGTCAGCTGCTCCAGCCCCCTTATGCTCTTCAGTTTCACACAGTCATTTACACACAAGGATTTCAGGGATACCAATGTTTCCATGATTGGTAGTTCTTCTAAGTGAATGCAATTAGAGACATGTAGGTATAGAAGCTTTGTCGCCTGCTCCAACCCCCTGATGCTCTTCAGTTTCACACATCCATTTGCCTGCAACTCTTCTAAACATCCAAATGTCTCCATACTTGGAAGCTCCTCTAACTCAGAGCACCCAGAAATTGTTAGGAGTCGAAGCTTTGTCGCCTGCTCCAAGCCACTGATGCTCTTCAGCTTCACACATCGATCTGCTTCCAACTGCTCCAAAAATTTCAATGTTTTCATACTTGACAGCTCTTTTAACTCATGACATCCAGAAATTCTTAGGATTCGAAGCTGTGTCACCCGCTCCAACCCCCTTATGTTATTCAGCTTCACACACCACTTCAGACACAGCTCCTCCAGGGATGTCAATGTTTCCATGGTTGGCAGGTCTTCTAACTGAGAGCACATACACAAATCTAAGCGTACAAGCTTTGTCGCCTGCTCCAACCCCCTTATGTTATTCAGCTTCACACACCCCTTCAGACACAGCTCCTCCAGGGATGTCAATGTTTCCATGGTTGGCAGGTCTTCTAACTGAGAGCACATACACAAATGTAAGCGTACAAGCTTTGTCGCCTGCTCCAACCCCCTGATACGATTCAGCTTCACACAACTGTTTGCCCACAACTCCTCCAAACATCTTAATGTCTCCATGCTTGGCAGCTCTTCTAACTCGGAGCATCCATGAACATTTAGCTTTTCAAGCTTCGTCGCTTGCTCCAACCCCAGTATCCTCTTCAGCTTCACACATCCAGAGGCAAAGAACTCCTTGAGAGATACCAATTTTTCCATGGTTTCCAGCTCTTCCAACTGAGAGCACATAGTCACATGTAAGCGTACAAGCTTTGTAGCCTGTGCCAAACCCCTGATACGCTTCAGCTTCACACACCTGTCTGCAGACAAGACCTCCAAACATCTTAATGTCTCCATGCTTGGCAGCTCTTCAAACTCAGAGCATCCTTTAACACTTAGCTTTTCAAGTTTCGTTGCTTTCTCCAACCCTAGTATCCTCTTCAACTTCACACATTCATCGGCACACAACTCCTTGAGAGATACCAATGTTTCCAAACTAGGTAACTCTTCTAATTCAGGACACATACAAACATGTAGGTGTACAAGCCTTGCCGCCTGCGCCAAACCCCGTATTCTCTTCAGTTGCAAACATTCTTTTGTCCACAACTCCTTCAAAGATACCAAATTTTCATTAACTGACAGTTCTTTTAACTCAAGACACCCACGAACAATTAATCTTTCAAGCTTTGTTGCCTTCTGCAACCCAGTGATGCGCTTTAGCTTCGTACATCCACCTGTCTCCAACACCTCCAATGATACCAATGTTTCCAACCCACCTATATTCTTCACATTCACACATCCATTTGCCTGCAAAGTCCGCAAATTTACCAATGTTTTCATGTTTGGCAGCTCTTCTAACTTACAGCACCCAGAAATACTTAATAGTCGAAGTTGTGTTGCCTTCTCCAATCCCTTGATGCTTCTTAGCTTTACACAACCATCTACAAACAACTCCTCCAAAGATACAAATGTCTCCATACTTGGTAACTCTTCTAACTCAGAGCACTCAGAAATCTTTAAGACTCGAAGCTTTGTCGCCTGCCCCAAACCCTGTATTTTCTTCAGCTTCACACATCTCATTGTACACAACCACTCCAAAGATACTAACGTTTCCATACTTGGCAGTTTTTCTAATTGAGAGCACTCACAAACATCTACCCTGAGAAGCTTTGTAGCCTGAGCCAAACTTGGCAGCTTTTTTAATTTAGGCAACCCACTAAGATCAAGTAACCGAAGGTTTGTCAGCTGCGCTAAGCCTGGTATGCTCTTCAGCTTCACACACTTGCGTGCAAGCAACTCCTCCAAAGATACCAACGATGTCATACTGGGGAGCTTCTTCAACTTCGAACAGCCTGAAATACATAGGACTCGAAGTTTTGTCAGCTGCCCCAACCCAGGTATGCTCTTCAGCTGCACACAACTGTCTCCATGCATCTCCTCCAAAGATGTCAATCTCTCCACACTTGGCAGCTCTTTTAATGCGGAGCACCTATGAACATATAGGCGTCTAAGCTTAGTACATTGAGCCAAACCCGGAATGCTCTTCAGGTGCACACATCCGCTAGCTGTCAAATTTTCCAAACATACCAATGTTTCAATATTTGGCAGTTCTAACTCAGAGCACCCACTAATATCGAGGAGTCGAAGTTTTGTCAGCTGCTCCAAGTCCTCTATGCTCTTCAGGTTCACACATCTGTCTGCCCTCAACTCCTCTAAATGTAGTGGCAACTCCAAACGTGTTGTCAACTGCAAAGATCCCTGCAAAATCAAATCAGTTCAAGCGTTTGGACCATAAGAAATATATTTATCTGTTGTACAATAGTAATAGCTGCTAAACATTCTTAACCAGTAAAATTATCTGGGGACTTTTGTTTTGGGATAGTAGTAGCCGCTAAAGCAAAAAATACAGACGACAAAAATACAGATTTATATTTACTTGTGATTCGTCCTCCCTTTGCCATAATGTGTTTAACATGCTCTGTGATACTTGTAGAACCCTTAAATTCTTCACTGACACCCATGAAGGCAGGAAAGAGTGGAGACACTTTTTCCAGCGGAGCCATATGAGATTTGGTAACTCCACCCTCCTCAAAAAGCGTTCCAAGAGATTATTTTCAGTATCAAGAATTTGCAACCTCCTGAAAATGCTCTCCAAGCGAACATTTTCAGCATCAATAACGTCAAATACATCATCTTCGTCATGACCATCGGATCCACCATGAACCATCCGTATTCCCCGCACAGCTTTTTCCTGTCCATTGTTGAAAAATGATCGTTATTACTTATCAATCCCTTATATTTAGTATTGACTAATCTAAAGTATTGAATCACTTAACACTTACAGATGATATCAACTTATCAACGACGTTTCGTGTCCAACGCCAAAAACGACGCGGCTCCCAATCCTCAGCAACATCTATCCTCAAATCTCTGATGTGGTGATGCATTTGTATCATATTCAACCCGTCCACTTCGACGAGGCATTTATTTTGCAGAGTTTGAAATCCCCGCCTTCCTCTCCAACCTGAGATGTCCCATATTCTTATGGCAGTATCCCTATCTTGTCCTATGAAATAACATGCAATATCTAAAAATATCTGTTGCTCCTCTTTATTTAGTGAGTAGAAACTTATTATAAATGTCTTATGTATCTTTGTGGGAAGTATCTGTCTGAGACTCCCAAGTTCGTCCTCCCAGTCAGATATACCTCTTCCATAGAGAAGTGCCCCAAATACTTTTAAAGAAAGGGGCAACCCCTTACAATCTTTTAAGAACTCATTTACCAGAGATTCAAATCCCTGGGCTGGATAGGACTGGCTAAATGCATATAGGCAGAAGAGCTCTAGTGAGTTTTGTTGGTTAAGACTATTTAACGAATAAATTGATGCTTCTTCAACTCTTAGTGCTCTGAGAACCCCCCTATCTCTAGATGTAATCAGTAGCAAGCTCCCTGGACAGAGAGTTTGGACAGGCAAAAGTTCAGTCACCTGATCCGCATCATCTACATCATCTAAAACTATCAATGCCTTATAAGTCTTGAGAGGCTTTATGAGCATCCCTTTGCCTTCATCAACACTATATATTGTCTCTTCTAATCCAGTCAAGCTATTGAGAAGATTTGTCTGCAATGAAGTTAAAGAGCCTCTACCTGCATTATCTCTGACGTCAAATAAAAAGCAGGATTTGTGATAATCTGCTTTCTTGCTGTTGAAGAAATGTTTTGCGAACGTGGTCTTTCCTATGCCACCCGTTCCCACAATCCCCAAGATCTGCTGTTGCCCCAACAGGATGGTATCTTCAAAATCTTTCAGCGTCTGCTCCAAACCGATTGGATAGTCGGCCACCGGCAAGTCTGGCTTCTTCAGCATTTCCGACAGACATCGAACCACCTCATCCAGTCGCTCCAACTCCACATCCTTGCTAGTTATTCATAAGAAAATTAATAGAACTAGTGAGAAACAAGCGTCTATTTCTATTTACCAAACGTAAAATACAAGCATATAAAAGGGAAGGTTCAATTCTCACCCTATATCGCAATCGTTCAGCTCGAAACCGCTGAATTCTGCAACCTCAGAAAGTGCATTTTCCCAATTTTCAATTGTATTGAATTCATAGCGCGGTTTACCTTCATGGGTTCTCTTGTTCGCCAATCTTTTTAGGGTTTCAGCATATTTTCCCTTTTTGTCCGGCGTCCACCGAACCTCAGCAGGCTTGACGCCATAAAAAACCGGAATGATAGGAACCTTATTTACCCTGTGTGACTCTAGCATCAGTGAGAGCTCATGTAGGCACCAATATGATTCCGCATATCGGGGAGATAAGATCGCAACATGCGCTGATGCCGATCTAATAGCTTGTTCTATTTGGTGAAGAAACTTCCATCCCGGTCGCAACTCGTCCTGATCCAGAAAGGCGGTCAAACCAATTTCGCGAAGTCGATTGTAGAGGTTCTTTGCAAAGGTTTTCTTCACATCGACTCCGCGATGGTTGATGAAAACCCCGTACCTCTGATTGATGTTGGAATGAGCAGCGCTGGTGGATGCAGCCATTGCAAAATCGAAAACAGAAATTAAAATTGCTCTGGATCGCCGATGCGTTTCAGAAGCACAGAGATGTTGTGGAAAAGTTGGAGTGGAGCGCTATACCTATGCCTACACGTTAAACCTTCACCTCCGGTTTAGGCGCAGGTATTTTATTTTGAAGTAAGAACCACGATATCCCAACGACCATTTATTTTACAACACGTATTCAAACCAAAAAAAAATCAAAGAGGAAAAACATATTTACTTTCGTTAAAAAAAAAAGTTAGATTTTTTTTTTTCAGTAGGAAAAAAACTACTATAATGATAATATAAGGCAGTAGATTCATCCTCGATCTTTTTTTCCATAGGATCTTACATATTTCAAAATTCATATCTAAAAAAAACTAAAACCCAAAACAACACTGTAGACTACTATATTATGAAACTTTCTGAACTACACTACTGAAAATGTTTTGTGCCATTCTAGGTTAATGTTGTTTGATTACCAAAATATTTAGTTGTTTTTATTATTAGCACAGTTCTTCTTTTCGTTCCCAATAGGTCTATTCACATGTGCATCTTCTTATTTTACATTGCTCAGCTGCATGTGTTTTATGAATAATTAATTGTGTATGCATTGATCATTATAACATGGTCAAATGATGAGAAATAAAACTTGTTTTTCTAGAAGTTCTTTTCTTTGAAAGTAAGTTGGTTGTCAAGTTTTGTTCTCTATAAATGATCAAAATTCACTCTTTGGAAAGTCCTTACGAGAGAGTCCTTACTAGAGTTTTGATGGGTGCCATCTAGTTTATTAATATAGGAGGGTTGAAATCATTACTTCCCTTGACCCATTCAATGATCCCTTTGACATCCCCGTAAATCTGAATCTGATCAATGCCTAGCCATTTGGCCTCAATCAACACACCCCATAAGGCAATAATTCTACTTTGTTGCTTGTCTCTTCGTCTCTTCCCACCTTCCTGGACGTCTGATCTTTTTTCCTTGGATCTTGCCTTCAAAATTCCTCTAAAAAACTGAAACCCAAAACTCATCTGTAATTATAAAATCTTGGCTTTAGAACTATACTGAAAATGTTTTGTGCCATTCTAGGTTAATGTTGTTTTATTACCAAATATTTAGTTGTTTTTATTATTAGCACAGTTCTTCTCTTCGTTCCCAATAGGTCTATTCACATGTGCATCTTCTTATTTTACATTGCTCAGCTGCATGTGTTTTATGAATAATTAATTGTATATGCATTGATCATTACAACATGGTCAAATGATGAGAAATAAAACTTGTTTTTCTAGAAGTTTTTTTTTTTTAAAGCAAGTTGGTTGTCAAGTTTTGTTCTCTCTATAAATGATCAAAATTCACTCTCTCGAAAGTCCTTATGAGAGAGTCCTTACTAGAGTTTTGATGGGTGCCATCTAGTTTATTAATATAGGAGGGTTGAAATCATTACTTCCCTTGACCCATTCAATGATCCCTTTGACATCCCCGTAAATCTGAATCTGATCAATACCTGGCCATTTGGCCTCAATCAACACACCTCATAAGGCAATAATTTCTACTCTGTTGCTTTTTTCTCTTCCACCTTCCTACTATAAATGATGGAATTTTCCAGCCTCTAAATAGATAACATCTCCGCAACCATAGACTCTCCTTGAACATAATTTATACTATGTTGTTTGTCCCTCTTCCACCATCCTACTATAAACGATGGAATTTTCCACCCTCTAAATAGATAACATCTCCGCAACCATAGACTCTCCTTGAACATGCGCCATCAAAGAACCCCACTGGAAACGAATTCCATATCTCCACAGCTCTAAAAGATATATAACCTTTACTTCCCCGTACCTGCCCCATTTCATTGAAGAAGGCCATTGTTTTGATTATGTCCTCGTGTGCCTCTAATCCTTTATGCTAAAAAATAAGAGCATTGTGTCTCCTCCAAATTACATATACATGGATTTTTCATCTTTTTCTGACTAGTTCAAAAAAATTATCCCTCATTAGTTCTTGTCATTTTTAGAATCTAATGTTTATCTTTACTTTATTTCCTCTTTCTATCTTTATTTAATACCTATGTTTTTCAAAACACAAAAAATATATTGTTCTTCTATTTGTCTCATTAGAATACAAAAATAAAATAAAATAATAGATCTATAATTACATATTCAAATTCTAAAAAGCTAGATCTAAGACTCTTGTGTGATTCATAATTAAGAAAATTGTGTTTCGGATTGTAGAAATTATACAACATATATGTATATCATGGATTCTCGGATTGTAGAAATTATACAACATATATGTATATCATGGATGCAATCCGATCTAACAATGTACTAAAGCTAGGTACTGAATCACTTCTACAAATCAATTGTGGAATTAAAAACACAATCGCCAATCACATGAAGCAAAGAAGAATCAATCAAACCACAACACAGATAATTTCTCGGGGAAAGCTTGCTGCTCAAAACCCCACTATATTCTATTGTATATTCAGCATGGATACATGAAACAATTACATACAACTCTTCTCACAAGAGCCCTCTTGTACTCAGCTAATTGTCTCACACTGTCCTAGATAAAACTGACCAACACCTAGCCAATTCTCAGCCTCTAAATAGCCTGCAAGCCTTGCACAATTCATGTGGAATGCAATCCCTATTCTTTTGGAATTTTGGCCTTCCTTGACTGCGCAAGGATCATGGGCAATCCAATGGGTGTTTGGTTGCATGGGTGCAACCCAATAATCCTACAACTGATAGTCAACATCCCTTTCACCTAGATCTCAACTGGGTCTCCACTAGAACTGACATACATGCAGCTAATAATAGTAAATCCTCAGTTGCATGTGAGATCACTAATTATGAATTAAATAATATTTAATTCACTTGATCTCTCACTAGTGTATCAAACAGTTACAGCTAGCACAACTGACTTTAACTCACTTAACTGAGTTAAACTTATTACAACCTGCATTAACTAATGCACCACTACACTTCGAACTATGTTACAACTAGAATTACTCTGCATGCCTCACCAACTACCCTCAACTTAAAATTCTTGAGCTAATTGAGTTTATCACACTCAGTTAACTATTACAAGTTATTTTGAGATTATATTACATTTTATTGTCCATCTTAATTAAGGGATAACTAAAATAGACATGCACCAAATTTAGCCCACACCAGTGTAGGTGCTGCTAAGACCTGTGGTCCCACACTAGTGTAGGTGCTGCTTGGACCTCCTAGTCCCACACTAGTGTAGGTGCTGCAATTTCTTGTTGGACTTCAACACTCCCTCTCAACAAGAAAGGGATTATCCTTCACCCCGTTCCTGTCTCTATGGTATTCGAATTTGCTCCTGGTGAGCGCCTTTGTTATAATATCTACATTCTGATCTTCCGTGGGAATGTACTGAAGTAACATTATGCGCCTATACACACAATCTATGAGATGGTGGTAACAGATGTCTATGTGGTTGGACCTATCATGAAACACATCATTAATCGAGAGTTTAATGCAACTTTGATTATCACAATGTATCATTGTCAGATCCATCTGAGAACCAAACAAACCAACCTAGATCTTTCTCATCTAGATGGCCTCACATGCAGCTTCACTTGTTGCCATGCACTCTGCCTCCGCTAAACTGAGTGCCATAGATCGCTGCTTCCTGTTGTACCAAGAAACTGTTGTCGATCCTATGCTGAAGATCCCTACTAATGTGCTCTTTCTGTCTGATGGACTGCCTACCCAATTTACATCTGTGAAGTCTTGAAGCTTCACTCCCACTGTCCGTTTGTACCATAATCCATACTCTGATGTGCCCTCAGGTATCTCAAGACATTCTTCCCTGCCTTCCAAGATAGCTTGGTAGGCTTAACCATAGCTTGACTCAGCTGGTTAACTGCGTAGCAAATGTATGATTCGATGTTCACTAAATACATCAGTGAACCAACTAACTGCCTATAGACAGTAGCATCCACTACCTCTCCAAAAGTAGCATCCTCTTTCCTCCAATTCCTTAGAAGAGGATTGTCCATGGGTTTGCAGCTCTCCATGTGAAACTTACTCAGTATCTCTTTGGCATACTTTCCTTGAGAAACAAAAATTTCGCCATCCCACTGCCATATTTCCAAACCAAGGAAATAATGAAGGAGTCCCACGTCCTTCATTTTGAACTCCCTTGCGAGATCCTCCTTGCATTAGTGTATCAGTTGCTCATCACATAAAGTACAATAATCAATAGCTGACCCTCAACCACAATCTGGTACAGGTTTGCATCAGTTTCACTTTGGTGAAGCCGAGTCTGCTAAAATAACTGTCAATCCAAGTGTACCAAGCACGAGGTGCTTGCTTCAGCCCATACAATGCTCTTTTGAGTTGACACATATGTGGCTCACTGTCAAAGATATCGAAACCTTATGGATGCTCTATGTAGACTTCTTCCTCAATAACTCCATTGAGAAACACAGTTTTCACATCCATCTATTGAATGTGCCACCCCATCTGCGCTTAGAGTGCAAGGATGGATCTAGTAGAAGAGTACCTTGCAGTTGGTACAAAATTCTCATCATAGTTCCCCTAAATCTGTTAGAATCCCCAGGCCACAAATCTGGCCTTGTATTTCTCCACACTCCCATCCATAACTTGCTTTACCTTGTAGATCCATCTAGATCCAACCACTGATTTACTAACTGGTTTTGGGACAATCTCCCATGCAATGTTCTTGACAATGGAGTCATACTCCTCCACCATTGCATCAACCCAAATTGGTTGTTGCACTACCTCCTGAAAGGAAGATGTTTCTATCACAATATATTTGCTCATAAGAGCCATGTATCCTTAAACCTGTCTGGAGAGTGTCTCTATCTGTGATGTGAAGTAGGGGCTCCTACATTCTTTGCAGCATCAAATCTCAATCTATCAGCTTCCGTGGTGCACCCTCTACCATTTCTGATGGATGGTTCTGCATGAGTGTTTTTTGCCACTCCATGATCCTCCACATGTGGCTGTCCCACATCTTGAGGCTCATCCTTAGGAACCAAGAGTTCCTCCTCTCCATGCAAATCTAGCTCCCTCTCAAGGGACAATCGCATGGCTTTCTACTCATCAACTATTATATCTCGTCGTACAACAGTCATTCTGTTGTTTGGAAAATACACCCAATAGTTGTGGGGAGTTTCAGTGTACCCCACAAAAATCCCAATCTCAGTTGTTGGATCCAGATTCTTCTTAGTGTCTTTGGTCACATGCATATAAACAGATGAGCCAAAAATATTAAAATGTGAAACATTAGGTTTCTTACTAGTGAAAGCCTCTTCTGGTGTACTCATGCCAAGTATCCTATGAGGACAACGATTCTGCACAAATATCGTTGTGCTGCATGCCTCCGCCCATAGATGCATCAGTAGGCCCTGATCATGCAAAATCGCTCTTGTTTCACCCACAATCGTTATGTTCTTTCTTTCAGTGACGCCATTCTGCTGTGGGTTATGTGGTGCTATCATTTCTCTCCAAATTCCTTCTTTGCTACAGAAGTTCTTGAATTCATTAGAGATGTAATCACCCCCATTGTCGCTCCTAAGAGCCTCATTAGGGGAATTTTGAGGTCTAAAATGGGCCTCCTAAGGAATTATAAAATAATAGTGGAAATAATAAAATAATATTTGGTTACATCATCAAATTTTAGAGGGAAAAAAGAAAAAACTACTTTTTCAACTCATATTTTGATCTTATCTCCCTAAAGTTTTACTCACATTTCGAGCAGGAATACTCATTGGATGAAAATTTTAATTCCCCATCCAAGGAGTACCCATGTTGCATACTTTTGATGGACTCTGCTACACGAAAAATGAGAAATACATGAAAAACGTGATTGCAATCACGTTTTTTCATGTATTTCTCAATTTTCGTTAGCAGGGTCTATTAAAAGTATGCAACATGGGTAATATTTGGATGAGGAATTAAATTTTGCATCCAACACTACTCCTGCTCGAAATTTTAGTAAACCCTTAGGGATATAATTTGAAAATACGAGTTGAAAAAGTAGTTTTATTATTTCATTATTTTTTAATATTTTTACTTTTCTACTCCAAAAATGGTGAATCATCCCCCATGGTTCACATCATCATCTCGAATCCTATTGGTTCTCATAAAGTTTATTTTGGTTGCACATTTTTCTTAGGAGGCCCATTTTAGACCTCAAAATTCCCCTAATGTCACTTGCTTCCCCGTGTCTTTCTCCACCAGTGCTTTCAAGAAACTTTGAGAACGTTTGATCTTTCTTCTACATGAAGTATATCCAACACTTCTGAGAAAATTCATAAACAAATATCACATCATACTTATGCTTTGTTTTCGAATCAACAGAGAATGGTCCACACATGTCTGAGTGAAATTTCTCAAGGACCCTCGAGGCTCGGTTCTCCTTCTCATGAAAGGTGGCCTTTACATATTTTCCCATAGTACATCCCTTGCATGTGTCTGACTATGCAAGTGTACCCTTGGGAAGACCCGTAGAAATCTGTTGCTGACTTTTAAGGCTCCATAGTGAAGATGGCCCAGTCTCATGTGCCATAACTCACCCTCATCCTGGCTCACCACTTTGTCCGCCTTACCCATCAATGTTACGCAACCATCTACATCCTGTTTATAGAGATTTTTAACTCGAATCCAAATCTTCTTGGCTTTTCCTGTTGTTTTGTGTCGCTAGAGAGCTTTTCCCTCACCAAAAATAACATCATAACCTCTATCCTCCAGCATTGCAACTGAGACTAGATTTTTCTTCAAGCCTGGTACATGCATTACATCTTTTAATTGAAAGGGTTTACCTTATTGTCTCTGGAAGGTAATTGTACCAATCTCGGTAGCACTACACCGCCCGTCATCACCCATTTTGATATGCATTTGGAGGTCCTTCTCCTCTAAGCTACTGAAAATTTCCTTGTATCTCGTCATGTGAAAGGATGCACCACTATCCAAATACCACACCGATCCCATTGCACGTGACACCATGCTTGCAATGAGCTAGAAGTCAAGCTCAAATTGCGAGGCCAAAGCCTCACTAGCTGCAGATCCTGAAGCCTTCTTGTTGTTCTTCTTTTGTGGACAGTTAGTAGCATAATGCCCATGCTCATGATAGTGAAAACACTTCACTCTAGACATGTCGTGCTTCTTTCCATCTTTGGAATTGGATTTGGAATGGAAATTATTTCCTTTCCCCTTCTTCGCTTGGCAGCCAAAGCACAATCTTCTTAATCTTCATTCTTAGATGAAGATCCATCTCTGGTATTCTGTCTGAACTCCTCCTGCACCAGATTCGACCAAAGTCGTTCCCAATCTGGCAGCTTTTCCCTTCCATTGATAGAGTCCTGATAACTATGCCAACTCTTGGGAAGTCCTAGAAGAGCTAGGCTCACCAATTCATCATCAGCGATAATAATGCCAACGCTTCCCAGCTCATCCCGACCTTGGACAAACTTTGTTAAATATTTTTGCATGGAGTCGCCTTTCTCCATATTGATCTTCCTGAGTTTATCTTTCAATGCCAATTTCCTATGGTCACTTCTGCTCTGAAATAGATCTATCAAAGCCTTCTACATTGCATATGGTGTGGCTTTACCATGGATACTTGAGACAATGTGGTATCGTACTTCCTCCAGTAAGATCCTCCTCGCCTTTACCACTTTCTTTTGCCATGCATCATGATTTGCAGCATCTGTCACAATAGGTTTAGGAACATCATTGTCAAGGAATTCCTTCAAGCCATTGTCTTCGTGTACTGCCTCCATCCTTTCTTTCCAAGCAATATAGTTAGATTTTCCGTCGAGTGCATACTCCAATCTCAAGCCATTGAAAGCCATTCCGTTCCTGAATCAGATGTAGCACCAAGAAAGTCTTCTGCAAATTCGAATTATATTCAGTCACAAACTCAACTCCTCCTTCACTATTGTGATTTCATGTGCTCTGATACCATGTATAAATTATACAACATATATGTATATCATGGATTCAATTCGATCTAACAACTTACTAAAGCAAGATATTGAATCACTTCTACAAATCAATTGCGGAATTAAAAACACAATCGCCAATCACATGAAGCAAAGAAAAATCAATCAAACCACAACACAGATAATTTCTCGAGGAAAGTCTGTTGCTCAAAACCCCACTATCCTTTATTCTATATTCAGCATGGATACATGAAACAATTACATAGAACTCTTCTCACAAGAGCCCTCTTGTACTCAGCTAATTGTCTCACACTTTCTTGGACAAGACTGACCAACACTTAGCCAATTATCAGCCTCTAAACAGCCTGCCTTTCTTGTGCAATTCATGTGGAATGCATTCCCTATTCTTTTGGAATTTTCTCCTTCCTTGACTACGCAAGGATCATGGGAAATCCAATGTGTGTTTGATTGCATGGGTGCAACCCAATAATCCTACAACTGATAGTCAACATCCCTTTCACCTAGATCTCAACTGGGTCTCCACTGGAACTGACATGCATGCAACTAATAATAGTCAATCCTCATTTGCATGTGAGATCACTGATTGTGAATTAAATAATATTTAATTCACTTGATCTCTCACTAGTGTATCAAACAGTTACAACTAACACAACTTACTTTAACTCACTTAACTGAGTTAAACTGATTACAACCTGCATTAACTAGTGCACCATTGCACTTCGAACTCTGTTACAACTAGAATTACTCTACATGCCTGACCAACTACCCTCAACTCGAAATTCATGAGCTAACTGAGTTTATCACACTCAGTAAACTATTACAAGTTATTTTGAGATTAGATTACATTTTATTGTCCATCTTAATTAATGGATAACTAAAATAGATGCACCAAATTTAGCCCACACCAGTGTAGGTGCTACTAAGACCTGTGGTCCACACAAGTGTAGGTGCTGCTTGGACCTCTTGGTCCCACACTAGTGTAGGTGGTGCAATTTCTTGTTGGACTTCAACATGGATTAATGACATCATTAGGATTTGGTCTATACTTCGAACCATCTAATGTGGTTCATCCTCATGACAAGGTGAAAAATATAATTGATCTTAATGACTAAATAGTGTGGATGCATCAATGCCCGGATATAGCCGTTGAGGACTGGCCATTATTAGTTATTAGTTGGTTAATAAGTTAGTTAGTTATTAGGGAACTAAAATATTAATTTTTAAGATTCTTCAAAAATTTTAAAATGATTAAAATTTTATTAATAATAAATCATTTATTCAAATCAAAGGGTTAAAAATTGTATTTTTATTTTATTTTAATTTATTCAAATTAAAGGGATAATTTCTTTTTAATTTATTAAAAAAAATAATAATAAATAAATATTTTATGAGGAATATAAAATATTTTTTTTTAAAAACAAGATCACGCCAACAATGACTCAAAAATCAGAACAAGGGGGGAGAAATCACGTAAAGAGAGTTGGAGTCCAGTTCTTACTCAATTTCCACCCATCATCCCTGTTGAGATTCTTAGCGTGCCTCTCAATCTCAATAGCGTCCCTGAGCTTCCTATGGTGGAAATAATCAACCTTAGCAAGGACTTTGGAATCCTCAATACAAACATGGTGACACAATTTTTCCGCATGCTCCATGAGGGCATAGGTGCGGGATCGATTGTGCCTAATGTCTGCAGCATGCTCCTAGATTCTATGTCTAATGGATCGACCTGTGTCCCCAATAGGGAGTACCCCAGGAGCAAAGAACCATGTAAACATTGTCTAGGTCCTTAGGGTCGATAGGGTCCTTGACAGATCCGAGACATTATAGAACAAAGAGGTTTGAACAAAGAGGAGACATTATTTCTTTTAAGGACATGGGCAATTTTGTCCGAATTTCCTAGTTAACCAACTAACCAACTAATAACGGCTAGTTTTTAACGACTAGTCCTCAACGGCTATATCTGGGCATTGATGCATCCACACTATTTATTCATTAAGATCGATTATCTTTTTCACCTTGTCTTGAGGATGATCCACATTATATGGTTCGAAACGTCGACCAAATCCTAATGATGTGATTAATCCGAAAGACATTTTTCTAAAAATCTAGTTAAAAAAAATATCTATAAGTATCTTTCATATTTCGATGTTCATAGAATGTTGAAATGTTCCTTTTTCATAAATAAAATGATCAAGCCTGGTTCACTATTGCACCCATATTTTGACAAAAAATATGCCACTTGATTTTGTTCTCTATAGAGGTGTGTAAAAGGATGTCCTTTTAAATTCCTTAATTATCATATTGGTCATGTTCATGCAATTAGTGAGCATTAAAGAATAAAAAACGTTTCTCAAATTGAGCCACTCAGTAATCACTTTGGAGTCTCTAAAGACATCAGTCTCAGCAATGACAAGCTACTTGGTGCAAAAAGGGACTTCCCACAAAGAAAGAAGCTCTGTTTTGTTGTTTGTACCTATGTCAATATACCATCTAAAGTAATATAAATCTCCAGGCTTCAATACAATAAACATCCCACTGCCACATACCTCAAAAGATGAGGCCGCATTAAAAATAACCTCCAGGGAATTTCGCCCGAATTTCCTTAAAACAACTTCTTCTTTTATATAGTTTCTCCTATGTAGGACCCATCTTCATAGAATATGTCGAAACCTTTAGGAATGTAACCCTCACATCTGGCTCAACTTGATCAAATATCCATGCATTTCTAGCTCTCCAAATGCCCCACATAACATAAAAGGGCAGGGCTCTATTCTGGTGAAAATATTTCCATTCTATAATATAGGTGTTCTCTATTAGTAGAACATCGTCTACGAACATAAGATGTGATACAATAATTTTCCATGAAACCCTACATCTAGAGATGATACCCCTAGAATGAGCCTCCATAATCCTTATGTTTAATCCATATATCGCAATCAAAAACAAGAGAGGAGATAGGACACATCCCTCTCTGTGAACTATGGAAACCTTAAAGAAATTTGTCGGAAGCCCATTAATAATGACCCCAAAGTTCACTGTTGAAATGTATGCCCTGATCCATTCGACCATCAATGTTCCAAAAATTGATCTTATGAAGGATAAACCTTAAAAGTTCCCAATCCACATTGTCATATGCTTTAAAAATCTATCTTCACAATACAAGCCTCAATTTGACGAGATTTTATTGAATGAATGCCTTATGTAGTAATGGTGACTGCGTCATAAATATTCCTTTGTTCTACAAAACCAAATTGCTCAAAAGAAATATGCTTTGACAACATCGATTTAATCATGTTAGATATTATTTTGGATATGATTTTATAAATTTTATTACATGGAGAATTTGGATGGTAGTTGGAAAAGGAGGAAGGCTTTGTTACCTTAGAGATAATAACTATGAAGGTAGAATTTATCAAGCTTGAAATTGAAAAAAGGTGCCGAAATTCCTCAACCATTACAAAGAGATCATTACAGAGAGATCCTCAAGCATAATATCCTAAAAATGAATAAATAGCTCCACAATCCACCCTTTTAGTCATGTACTTTTGTCCCTAGCTAAAGCTTTCAATACCTCTAACCGTCCTCTCCCATATGATCATTTTCCTCCTCACTGGCCATATTGGGAAATAGGTTGATAGTCTCAATCTGTTTTTCAAATTGAACTCTTTCTCTACCTTTGTATAAATGGATAAAAAGGCAAAAAAGAAGGGATTACCCTCTCCATCTCTAATAAAACAAATTTCATTTTTCTTTCATTTTAAAGATGCTTGATTA
Source organism: Pinus albicaulis (assembly GCA_034641835.2). NCBI lineage: Eukaryota > Viridiplantae > Streptophyta > Pinopsida > Pinales > Pinaceae > Pinus > Pinus albicaulis. The sequence goes on along the minus strand of JAXQQM020076682.1, from coordinate 28,856 downwards.
TGGAAGAATCAAGTATTTTTGTCTCCCTCAACTACCCATGTCGCCCGACTCTTTATACGTCATTCCTCTTCTTGTGACTTTAATATCTGATTCTTTCTTTCTTTAAGATCTAGTAGCTTCCTTTTATGGAGGCACAAAAATATGTCAGATCCTTCAGGTCTACCAGAGACTCTATAAACATATCTATCGAGATAAATTCCCACACTAATGCATTTTTCTTATCCCTTACCCAAATCCTAACACCTTTCTTCGACTCTTTAAGCTTGTAATAAACTCTGTGAATGCATGAAACCGCATGCCTAGGATATGTAGTGAACCATTTATCTCAGACCAAACCTTCAAAATATTTCTCCTTTAGCCAAAAATAGTTAAACTTGAAAGGATATTCTTGCTTTGAAATTTTCCTCAACCATTCCAAAAAAATCAGAAAGTGGTCAAATAAAAATGAAGGAAGGGTTTCTGAAGCCAAATTATCCATACTACCAACCAAAATTGATTGTACAAACAAATGATCTAATATTTTAGAAATACGCTTACTCCCGGAATGTTTTTTCCACTACGTAGGGGAAATTTTTGCAGGCTTGATATCCATCAATGATTTCCGAGCAAATAAACCCTTAAAGAACAACCCCAACTTGTCCTCCTTGTTATTTAGTCCCCAGTTCTCATCCTTTTCCATAGTAAAATTGAGGTCACCTTCCAAAATCAAAGAACTAAGTTCCATTAAAATGTTGGCTTCAATGTGATCCCAGTACCTCTTCCTATCGGAGAATGGGGCATATATATTAAGGAGATGAAGGCGCACATTTGATCCTCTTTGAAAACCTGTTAATATATTTCCTGCATCAATATTAAAAGCTCTGAAATTAATGACATTAGGATCCCATATGGTGGCTAGTCCTCCTAATAGGCTAGAGGAATTGGTTGTGTACACATATAGAGTGGAAAAATATTCAACAAATATCCTAAGTATTTTTCCTACAAATCATAGTCTCTTGAAAGAGAACTACATTATGTTTATATATTTGGATAATTCTATGAAGGGATATTCTTTTCGTGGCATTTCCCAAACCCCTCATGTTTAATGACATGACTATCATTCTCGGGGATCCTCCACAGGTTCAATACCTATAAGGACCTAAGATCCAGGAAGTGCAACATCTAAATGGTTGCCTTTAATGCAAGCAATATCATTGTTACGAGGATGAGGATCCTCCAAGGAATCTTGAAATGATGAAAGAAGATCATAAGGGCCCACGCAAAAAATTGAAACTTTCTTAAATTTGACTCCTTTTTCCTTCCTCGTTGTGACGTTTTGCCTAGAATTAGGACTCACAATAACATCCTCCTCAGTAAAAAAATGATATTGATGGTGAGAGGCTCTAACCCAATCAACTCATCCCGCACTAGGTTTTCCAACTCCAAGTCTTCTGAGATTGGGGAGGAAGAAAAGCCCAATGGCACCCCAAATTTGATAGGTAACGAGAAAAAATTCTCCTTGGAAATATGGGCACCTTCTACCCTAACCCTGTCATGCCAGACAAGGGAAGACTCGCTTTTGATGCAAGCCATCCTAGATGATCGCTCGAGGGAATCAACAATCGAAGACAAAGGCAATGGAGGGCCCTTTTTACCAAACCTAATGATAGGGTTGTAAAATCTACCACGAGGGGTGGTCTCTCCACCAGAACGATTCAAAATGAATTAATTAATGATAGGGATATTGGAATAATTAATAAGGGGAGGAGAAAAATTGTTGTTACATGAAGCAGAGGGATAGTTGTTAGCAGAATTCTGAAAACTATCTTGTCTTGAACCATCTAGGAAACATTTTACCCGCTCCCCATGAAGAAAAACCCTCCGACAACTCAAAGCAAACCTCCCAGGGCACTACATAGTCACCTGAAGGGGACCATTAGTCTAAACATCACTGGAAAGAAAATGGCCCCCAGAATAGATCAATATATGACGAAAAAAGGTCCAAAATAGTGGACCATTTTGACTAAAATCCAAGCAATCCTTTTGTCGAGGCATCCTAGGCTCCCTTCCTCCTGAAATTAAAATTTTCCAATTTCATGTTCAATGGTCGAAATGGCCTGTTTTGACGACAATTCCAAAGGAAAACCTATCGATTTCACCCAAAAAATATTTTGCCTAGGCACATCCTTCAAAGGACTAAAACCTGCTTGCCAATGTTGGAGCGAAATAAATCCCATTCCTTTGACCCATGGAATGGAAACTATGTGGGCCATGTCCTCAGAACACAAAAAGTGAAATGGTAACCATCCATTAAAAAGAACACTCATCTTTTCTTTATACTTCAATAGGGGAAACCAACTTTTTTCCTCCCAATCCTTCATCTATTCCCCTACCATCTTGGACAATTCCCATCTACCGACGAGCACCCTTTATTTTATGCCTTCCACCTTGTCCCAGAAAATGTCTAGCTTTAAAACTAGAATCTGAATTTTGTCAAACGACTTAATTTCCTTCCTCCTCCTTGAGTTCTTACTCGAACCTTAAATTATACGTCAATTATTCTCCAGAGAAACACCATCCTGGAAATACACACCTTGGTCGTATGATCCCTCTATATGGACCGAGGGCACCTCTTCTATGTAGTTACTATGAAGATGTTTATCATTTTCCTCTGCTAACATCATAACCTCAATCAACTCCTCTAACCTAGGTGATAAATATCGCAAAAATTTCCTTTTCGTTGGTATCGACCAAACAAATATCACCTAAACACTAAACTAGCTTCAAATATATGACGAAACCACAACTACCATCTTAGAAAACCACTATCTAGACACCCTAAATCAACACCGATTGACAGATATAGATCCTAGAAGATAATAACTTACCAACTCACCCTTCCAGCAACCCAGCCCCAATGAAAAATGGAAAACCTGGTACACGAGAGGAAAGGGAGAAACGACACTAAACATGATCCCAAGAGAGCATATTTGGACAGAATCCCCACGTCGCTTATGCATATAACCTTCCACAAACCATGTGGTCCTCATCCATGAAACCTCCTTAGAAATATCACATATATGTAAAAAAACCCACTATATCAATCCACTCTACCAACTCATAAAAAAAACACTTTAAGCATCTCAATAAATACAACTAAATACCCTATACAATTTTCAAATACATACTCCAACATATGTCATAAGGAGATAGTTAAATCCATTCAATGAACAGTACACAGAAATTAAGAGGAGCTAGATAGTCTTCATAAAAAACCCATCATCCTTCAAGATCATAAACTTTTTGAAAGTATTCCCACCAAAATCGGGGATGTTCCAAGCACAACGACTATGAGGAAATATGTTGACTTAAAGGCCAAACACATCAAAAGATTTATCATAACTACCTCTGACCTCTAACAACCTTAAAATGAAGCTCATACTTAGGAGATAATATAGAAAAACTTAGGCTCTGGAGGAAACAAGAAAGAAACTCAACATAGGGCATCCAAATAGGAAAAAACCCTCTCACGACAGATAGCACTTGAAACCAATGTGGGCCTACTCAATCTTGGCCTATAGAGGGATTGATCCTTAAAAAACCTTAATATGACATTGATCCAACATCCAAAATAGAAGAGGAGAGGAATTTATTGACCATAGTAAAACATAGTTAACACCAACATATAATCCATCAGATCCCTTCTTTTAAAAAAAGTCCCCATACTGCACTTGTATATGAAGCATCCTTCAAACACTCCCCTTTGCTACACTTGAAATTTGACTTATTTTATCATCAAGGATACATCCTCTCTCATGGGACCGATCATCTTGGAATATCCTTTGTTCTATTCCAAGCAATGTAAAATAAAAATAATTGGTGCATGTCACAACTTTCAACACATATCAAAACAAATAGTTGCTAGCGACTACACTAGTGGAAGAACACCAAGGTTTTGATGAGGTATTGTAAGGAGACTTATGCAATGTTTTTCCCAAAAGTTGCAGATTTTGGTTTAGCCCAAATAACTAATAGAGAGGAAAACCACATATATGATGCTAGTAAAGGAACATTAGGTTACGTTGCCCCAGAGATGTGGTATAAGTTGTATTGAGTTTTCATTGATAGATCTGATGTTTACAATTGTGGGATTTTGGTGATGGAGATGGTGGGGGGGAGAAAGAATATTGATTTTAAAAATAAAGAGAGTGCATCAAGAAAATTCTACTATCGAGAGTGGGCTTTCCAACACCTATTCAAATATATGCTAACTATTTTGAGAAAACAACTTCCTACTCATGCGAGGAATCCAAGAAGTAATCTTATTATATAGACAACATTACAAGAGGCTCCTAGGGAACAAACATGTCATAACTCAAAAATCAAAACTAAGTTGAGAGGATAAAAACAATATGTCCCACCACTCAATCTATAAACACTTGCCTAACTGTTAAAAATACCCTAAGACCATTGCTTTAGTAAGTGTTAATCCTAAAAAATTTCTTTTTTTAACATTTGATTTTTTAATTAAATAATATTAAAAGATAAATTAGATATATTTATTCATGAAATTTTATAATGATTGTTATATTTTAAAATCGCAATTAAAATTTGTAAAAATACATAATTTATAATTTCAAAAAGAACTACATATATTTAATCATTAAATTCATTTAAATTAAAAATAACGCTTAAATACATTTAAATTAAAAATATATAAAACCTAATACCCTATCTATTCTAAATCATAAGGTTATAAATATAAAATCAATAATTAATAGCATTAAACAATCTATAAAATTACACCTAACTCACAAAGTGTTATATATGATTTTATATCAAACAAATGCTCTTTAAAATAATTACATTTACAATACTCTATGTGATATATAAAACCAAATTCCATATTTTTCACACATACAATTATATAAAATTTTATTCAAATCATTAAATTCATTGAAATTAATTATATACAAAATCCAATACCATTGATTATAAATTTAAAATCAATAATTAATAACATTAAACATTCTATATAAATTTTCACCTAACTCTCAAAGTGTTATATATAATTTTATATCAAACAAATTCTCTTTAAAATAATTACATTTACAATACTATTTATATAAACAATGGTTGATAAATGAATGGAGATTTATTTTTATTTTTAAAAATTTTATTTTTAATATTAATATTTTTTTAGTTTTTGGGGGCAATTCAATTGGTGATCGACGTAATGTGAAATTTTTGAAAACTAAGAGATTCAAGGTTCAAATTCCCCTATCAAGTGACCTGGTTTATAGAGAGGAGGACATGTCATAGACCCATAGAGGTTTACTTGCAATTTCCTGTGAGGCGAGTTGTTGGGTTCCTCCGGGATACAAATTTTTATGCGGGATTTACGATTGCAGACAAAAGTATCTCCCCTAGGTTCGATGGCCAACCTAGCACAATGGAGAAAAAAGGAACCCATTGCTTTCCTTAAAGTAAATAGATGGAATGAATCCTACCCGAAATATGTCGCACGCTTCGTTCCTTCTTCATCTTGAATGCTCCAATTCCAGCTCTGATTGCCAAAATTAGAACCTGCACAGTCAGATCGCACAAGCCAAGAAACTACGAGATCTATGCAGTACCATATAACTACTCTATTCAATAGATCAAAATGGTATTGAATTAACTAAAGTATTGACAATCATATATAGGAAAACATACAACTCTTTGCATTCATATAAATGGAAGGATATTACAACCACAAATAGGTATTGATCTTGTAGAAGAACTCCTCCAAGCTGTTAAATTGTCCTTTCCTTGTCACAATATGCACCTCCAATCACCCTAAATGCATGGAATATTAAGCTCTCACCTCAACAACATAAGGGTAGAATCAATCTCCAAAATACAACCCCTTGCATATGCAAGGTAGTAAATATATAGATGAGTGGGGTAAGTTTGGAGTTCTTATACAATTACCAATCTAAGGTTTTAGATCCACCTTTGATGGGAGTATGAGATCAAAGGATAAGGGATGGAAACTCCAAAGATTAATCGAAGGTGAATGGTTGTAACAAATGCTGGAAGCTTATGGAAGAGGAAGCTTCCAAAAATTCTCTCTTTTTCCTGAATTTCTAGATCCAATGCAGGTGCAAAGGGGAACAGCATGTAGGTGATCAAAGCTGGCAACAGTGATGCAACTTGTAGGTGAACGCTATCAAGAGGAAGTTCAAGGAGATTTGGTGCTAAAACTGGCTCAAATGAGGTGGTTTCAAGCAAAATTTATGGGAAATGAAGGATGTTCACTTAGGGCTTTGTGCAATGATTTTGACGAGAGGGAATATGATTTTGATTGATACCATTAGGAGGCCTACTGACTGGATGTGACAAAATGACCTATAACAGAATTCCCCCTAAAGCACAAAGTCTCAAATGATGGAGGATGACTCAAGTTCTTTACCTTGTGACAAGTCAGGATCAAGAACAACCAACGAGCTTCATTTGTTACAATACATTTTCATCATGACATCTCTTTTTTCCTGAGGGATGCATACCCATACTCACCCCATAAGAAAACATAACATGAATAGTGATCAAAAGATGCGTCCATAGATGCAACTGGTGGACTCCTGACTGGATTATTGTCTAGAATATCACAACCATTATACATTGTGATATTTGTATAACTCCTGGAATCGCAGCTCGGATAGATAAAAATAGATTTGGGCTCTTTTATTGTTGGGAAAAATACTGAGGGGGGGGGGGGGGGGTGTTGAATCAGTATTAAGTGCAGACAATAAAACTTTTTCTTCTTCCTTTCTAAAAACCCATACGCTACTTTCCCGAAGCCAACTAGCGTATATACGCAGATATCCTTAACAGAACTCGCGTATATCCAGTGATCTAATTATGCATTAATTCTTGACTTTGATCATTGCATTATTCATTCATCATATGTTTAGAAAACAGTAAACAGGTGCAGAAAGAACAGAATAATCATCACACATAAGCAACACACATGAACACCAGGATTTTAGGTGGAAACCCAATTCGGGAGAAAACCACCGCTGTCGTCATCTCAGTCTTCAATCTTTATTATATTAAGAAAACTTCTTACAACCATGTACTGGCGCAGACTCATACCAGCACGCAAGCACCCACCTGCAGAAGGCTCCAACCTTCTCTCGTTTACCAGCCTCTCCTGGAAGGGAGCTACAACCCCCCTGCTTCTCGTTTACCAGCCTCTCCTGGAAGGGAGCTACTACCCCCTGATATTAGCACCAGCTTCTACAAGCTTCTACATACATACTGAAGGCTTCAACCCTCAGATCCACTGCAGAACACGTTTCATCAATTTTCAAACTGGATCAAACAGCTCCAACACAACCCTTCACTTATCAACAAACATACTTTGCCCAATGCTTCAAACAGAAAGTGAAACCACTGTAACCAGAAAATCAGAGATAACCCAGATTTCAGAATAAATATGCAGAAACACATTCAACCTTGAGCAACCATTTGATCAGATATCATACGTGCTTTTATTCAATCAGACCCGCGTGTATATGCGCTTTTCATGAATCGAACCCGCGTATACATCTGTGCATTTACCAAAATAACCCTAACTGTCCATACGTGCCTTTGTTTCAACAGATCCGCGTATACACGCGCTTTTCACGAACTGAACCTGCGTATAGATCTATAAACGATAAACTTTGCACAACAGACCAGATCTATGAACTTACCTAGATTTCTTCAAGTTCTTCAACATATTTGAGCCAAATCTTCATTACTTCTCTTCAGATCATCCTAGAGATTCATCTTTTCAGATCTAGAGATCTTGAACCTTCATCATGTTCATAGGTGCATCATAGATTCAAATCTATCAATTAAGAACAGAGTTCACCCATACAGATTAACTTCAGAGTGAAGTATTCATTAAAGCCCAGACATATTCACACCCTTTGCACAATGAATTTCTTCTCCTTATATAGATTTAGCCTTTTTCAATACCATGAGTCAAAACCACATTACTTCTGATGGTTTTCCTGGACAGGATCAAATAGACAATCCAGCGCTCAATACAATGGGTCAATACCATGGTAAAGTCCCCTGGTTTTACAAATTTAGAGCGCAATTAGGAATACGCGACTTGTCACGATCTTTTCCACGTGCATACGCGACTTCCCCTAAACAAATCCGCGTATTCTTTGTGACACACCTTGTTCAACAATATTCTGGCCCTTACTGATATTTCTTTCTCTGGTACTTCTGAGTTGCTTGTAGAACATCAGATTTACATCATTAACAAGTTCATCAAGTCAGGACCAACTTCATCAATTAGGTTGCCATCATCTTCATCAAGTGGGTTGCCATCAAGGACAACACTCGCATCATATTGCCAACAATCTCCCCCCTTTGGACTTGATGGCAACCACGATGGTGTTTGATCACCACAACAGATAGATACATTAAGCATAATGATATTCTTCCCCTATTCAAACACCATGTCACTCTCCCCCTTTGACATCAAGGGCAAAGGGCTGATCAAAAACCAAAAGAAGGAAGCGTTCTGCAGATCTGATGTGCATTGAAGTTACCATGCTCCCCTTGAGTTCAAGCTGAATCTTCAAACATATTTTTTTAATGAAGTGCATGACTCTATGATCTTCCTATCACCAAAAACTCATACTTACATCAAAGATCCAACCAAGTGGATTTACATATGCGACTCAAATACCCAACCAAGTGGGTTTACACATTTTGACTCAACTACCCAGCCAAGTGGGTTTACAAATTTGAATAAGTCCTTACATGATTGAATATTACAATTTTACATCATAGGTACAAATATGACGTTTTATAATCAATACCAAAAAGACCTCAAGATAGATCATATTTCAGAACCATCATAATGCCAACAATGCATTATGCTCAGCAAGGCTAATGCTCCCCCTGAAACTGTGCATCCAATGCATCCTTTTCATGTGACCAAAGCTCCCCCTTTCATGTGCATCCTGACCACTTTCAACAACAAATCATCAAGGCATCTTCATCCAATAGAGAATGAAACAGAAATATAAGAGCTGAAATACCACCAGAGACTTCAAACAGTCAGAGACACCAAACAGCATCACAGCTTGTGCTGAAGAAATGCTGACCCACAGAAAAAAAATTGTCAGCAACCACTCATACGCGGTTTTCTGTGTATGAACTCGCGTATATACGCGACTGTCTTCCAGGAAACCCGCGTATACAATTTAATCTTTTGAATTTAAGCAGATTTGTTCTTCTGACTAGCAGAGACTACTCCCAGCTTCTGTCTTAGATATTCGAACGCTTCCCTGGGCAGAGGTTTGGTAAAGATATCAGCAACTTGTTCTTTGGAGGGAACATACTCCAACTTCACCTTTTGTTCAAGCACTTGTTCATGTAAGAAGTGATACTTGATGGGAATGTGCTTGGTCTTCGAATGCATAACAGGATTCTTTGAGAAACTGATGGCACTTGTATTATCACACATAATGGAGATAGGAGGCATACATTTGATTTGAAAATCTTGTAAGGTTTGCATCATCCAAAGGAGTTGAGTGCAACAAGATGCGGCAGCCACATATTCTGCTTCTGCTGTAGATAAGGCAATAGAATTTTGCTTCTTGCTAAACCAAGTTACTAACCGGGGTCCCATATAGAATGCACCACCACTAGTGCTTTTCCGATCATCAACATTTCTAGCCCAATCTGCATCAGTGTAAGCATGAAGAGTAAGATCAACATTCTTTGGATGCCATAGTCCAAAGTCTTGAGTTCCTTGCAGATATTTGAATATTCTTTTGATAGCCTGAAGGTGAGACTCTTTTGGATTAGCTTGGAATCGTCCAACAATCCCAACTGCATGCATAATGTCCGATCTAGTCCCAGTGAGATAAAGTAGGCTTCCTATCATTGATCTGTATTCTGGTTGATTCACTGCGGGAGAATCATCATGAGAACTGAGATTACATCCGGTTATCATTGGTGTACTTACAGGTTTGCATTCTTCCATGCCATACTTCTTCAGAATTTGCTTAAGATATTTTGCTTGTGATAAGAATATACCATTTGTAGTTTGATGCACTTGCAAGCCAAGAAAGAATGTTAGTTCTCCAAGTAAGGACATTTCAAATTCTTGTTGCATGATAGAAGCAAATTTCTGACTCATAGATTCTTCATTACTCCCAAAAATGATATCATCAACATATACAACCACAATCAATAGTTTATCATTTTCAACTTTTGTGTATAAGTTGCTATCAGCAGACCCCTTTGAAAATCCTTGTTGATGAAGATATTTGTCAAGACGATAATACCATGCCCTTGGAGCTTGCTTGAGACCATATAGAGCTTTTTTAAGTCTACAAACAAGATTTTCATCATTTCCCAAAATGAATCCTTCTGGTTTCTCTATATAAAATTCTTCTTCTAGATCACCATTGAGAAATGCAGATTTAACATCCATTTGATAAACTTTGATTTGTTGAAAACTTGAAAAAGCAAGAAACATTCTTATGGCTTCAAGTCTAGCTACAGGAGCAAAAGTTTCTTCAAATTCTATACCTTCTTATTGAGTATACCCTTTACAAACAAGTCTAGCTTTGTTTCTAATAACATCTCCATTTTCATTTAACTTGTTTTTGAATATCCATTTTGTTCCAATAAATTTTTTATCATGAGGTCTTGGTAACACCTAGTGTGGTTCTTTTCAATTTGATCAAGTTCTTCATTCATGGCCTGAATCCAACATTCATCTTTGCTAGCTTGATTGAAATTGTGTGGTTCAATCGTGGATAGAAATGCCAAATAGCTAGGATATCCCACAAGAAGTCCTCCTTGTTTGTACACTTGATTCCTTGTCTCCCAAAATTTGAGATTCAGGATGATTCTTTTGAACATATCTGGATGGAGCCTTTTCAGATAAATCATCTTCAGGTTCTTCATTGGATCCACTGTCTATATCATTTCTATTTGATGTAGAAGGAAAAAAGTCACCATCGTCTTCTTCTGTTGTTTGTTTTTCTTCTTTAGGGGCTGCAGGAGACTCATCAATGACAACATCAATACATTCAACAATCTTTCGAAGCCTTTTATTGTAACATTTGTATGCTTTGCTTGTAGATGAGTAACCAAGAAGTATTCCTTCATCTCATCTAGGTTCAAACTTGCCAAGATTTTCATCATTATTTTTTATAAAGCATTTACTTCCAAAAACTCTAAAATGCTTCACAGAGGGAGAATTACCATACCAGAGTTCATATGGAGTTTTGTCACTATTTACCCGAACATGTGCCTTGTTGAGAATGTTTGCTGATGTATGTGCTGCTTCTCCCTAGAAAGTGTCAGGTGTTCCAGAATCATCAAGCATAGCTTTACCCATTTTTTGAATTTTTCTATTCATTCTTTCTGCTACGCAAATTTGTTGTGGAGTGCCAGCTACAGAGAACTGTCTTTTTATGCCATGTTGTTCACAAAATTCAAGGAATTCATTTGATGTATATTCTCCTCCTCGATTAGATCTAAGACACTTGATTTTTAGATCTAATTCATTTTCCACCAGTGCTTTGAAGATCTGAAATTTTTCAAATGCTTCATCTTTGTGTTTAATCAACCCAATCCAACACATTCTAGAGAAATCATCAATAAATAAGATATAGTATTCTTCACCATGTGGTGAATTTTTCCTCATAGGTCCACATATGTCAGTATGAACGAGTTCAAGAGGCGTACTTGATGATCCTTCTTTGGCATTAAATTGCACTGCGGAGTACGTTTAGAATTGACAAGATTTGCATATGGTACTTTCTGGAAGATTGATCTTGGGAAGATCACGAACAGCTTGAAGTCTGCTTGCTTTGTTGATTTGAGAGAAACTCAGATGCCCCAGCCTTCGATGCCATAGCCAATTTTCTGAAGATTTTCTCAAGAAACATTGATCTATGCTGTTGAGTACATACAGGTTGCTTGGATTTCTTTTTCCTTTTATAATGATTTTACCTGTATCAAGATCACGAACCACACATTCTTTGGAACTGAAGACCACTTCTGCTCCTTGATCACACATTTGACTAACACTTAAAAGGTTATGTCTTAATCCATCCACATACATGACATCTTTAGCCTTCACCTTTTCTTTTAGAAATACTGCCCCTTTTCCTTTAATTACAGCAGGAGTATCATTTGTTATAGGTGTTCTTCTTTTGGTTCAATATCCATCCTTTTCTTTCTTGCTTCTCTTGTCATGATGGTTTTATATGCAACACATTGAGCGGCTTTATGACCAAAATTGTGACATGAGAAACATTGTCCATTGAAGTAGAAATTTCTGCGATCATGAAATCTTCTATTTGAATTTACCTGTTGGTTGTAGCTTCTTTGAAAGATATCCCTGTTAGTGTTCCTTGAATTGATATGATCATGCTTTACCTGTAAATATTCTTTATTCCCTTTCTGAGTGGTAGAATGTAGTAAACCAGCTGTAGCTGCTTTTAGATAATTTGGTGCTGAAGCTTGAGAAGATTCTTCGGTATATCCAAGACCTGTTTTTATAAGAGGAGAACGTTGTACCTTGATAATCTCATCTAAGGTTTCAGATCCTTTAGAAAATCTAAGATTCAGAGTCTTTTCTTTCTCAAAATCTTTTCTTATACTTACCACTTCATATTCTAATTTCTCAATGTGTTTCTTTGCTTCTTCAAACTGCTTTTCCAGAATCTCTATGGTTATTTTCCTTTCTTCTAAGAGTATTTTACATTCTTCTAAGCATATTTTGAGTTGATTGTTTTCTTCAAGAAAATCATTGTCCTCTAGAGCATCCACAAACATATCCTTTTCTTCTATAGATTCAAATTCCATGAGAAGTCTAAGATCTTGTTCACATTCTTCCTCACTATCAGATAACCCATCACTGTCTTCATTAGTATAGTAACTTTTCTTAGTGCTAGATCGGTTCTTATTCCTTCTTGTTACTTCTTTCCCTTTAGCAAATGTTTCTTTATAAGGACACTTTGCAGCATAATGACCAACTCTTCCACAATCAAAGCATTTGAAAGGAAGCTTACCTTTGAATCTTCCGGTTCCTAGTTGGAGTCTTCTCACAAAATTTTCCTCATCTTCTTCTGAGATATATCCTGATGCTTCTGCCTTTTGAATTTCTTTCCCTTTTGTAGAAGCTTTAAAAACAGCTTCTTTGACTTCAAATGGTCCTCCTCTCCTGATTTCATATGCAATTAGTATGCCATGAAGTTGCACCACTGTAAGAGTTTGAATATCATTTTCATCACCTTCATAACTTAGAATGATTTTGTCCCATATTTCCTTTGCTGTATTCAGCTGCATGACTTTGACAAATTCAGATTCAGTTAGACTTCCGGTTAGAGCATTGACCGCCTTTGCATTTGATTCATAGTCCTTCCTTTCAGTTGGATCTATTGGTATAGCAGCTCGATATTGATATCCTTGTTCAAAAATGGCCCATATATCTGCTCCCATAGACTGAAGATAGGATCTCATCCTTATTTTCCAAAAGATTAAATTACTTCCGTTGAAGAGTGGAGGCTTGATAGATGTTGTTCCCTCTTGATTGCTCATCTTGCTTGATCTTCCTTCTAGCGGTTAAGCCTTTTCAGAAGGACCTGCTCTGATACCAATTGTTGGGAAAAATATTGAGAGGGGGGGGGGGGGGTGAATCAGTATTTAGTGCAGACAATAAAACTTTGATATTTCTTTCTTAAAAATCCATACGCTACTTTCTTGAAGACAACTCGTGTATATACGCAGATATCCTTTACAGAACTCGTGTATATCCAATGATCTAATTATGCATTTAGTTCTTGACTTAGATCATTGCATTACTCATTCATCAGATGTTTAGAGAACAGTAAACAGGTGCAGAAAGAACAGAACAATCATCACACATAAGCAACACACATGAACACCAGGATTTTTAGGTGGAAACCCAATTCGGGAGAAAACCACCACTGCCTTCGTCTCAGTCTTCATTCTTTATTATTAAGAAAACTTCTTACAACATGTACTGGCACAGACTCATACCAGCACGCAGCCACCTACCTGCATAAGGCTACAACCTTCTCTTGTTTACTAGCCTCTCCTGGAAGGGAGAAACAACCCCCTGCTCTCATTTACCAGCCTCACCTGGAAGGGAGCTACTACCCCCTGATATTAGCACCAGCCTCTACTGGCAAAAAGCTTCTACTTTCAGACTGAAGGCTTCAACCCTCAAATCCACTGCAGACCACGTTTCATCAATTTGCAAACTGGATCAAACAGCTCCAACACAACCCTTTACTTATCAACAAACAACCTTTGCCCAATGCTTAGTACAGTGAAACCACTGTAACCAGAATATCAGAGATAACCCAGACTTCAGATTAAATATGCAGAAACACATTCAACCTTGAACAACCATTAGATCAGATATCATACGCACTTTTATGTAATCAGACCTGCGTATATACGCTCTTTTCATGAAGCGGAGCCACGTATACATCTGTGCATTTACCAAAATAACCCTAACTTTCCATACGCGCCTTTGTTTAACCAGATCCGCGTATATACGTGCTTTTCACAAATTGAACCTGCATATAGATCTATAAAAGATAAACTTTGCACGACATACCAGATCTATGAAATTACCCAGATTTCTTCAAGATCTTCAACAGATTTGCGCCAGGTCTTCATTACTTCTTTTCAGATCATCCTAGAGATTCATCTTTTCAGATCTAGAGGTCTTGAACCTTCATCATGTTCAAAGGTGAATCATAGATTCAGATCTATCAATTAAGAGAAGACTTCAACCATACAGATTAACTTCAGAGTGAAGTATTCATTAAAGTCCAGACACTTGCACACCCCTTGCACAATGAATTTCTTCTCCTTATATAAGTTTAGCCTTTGACAATACCATGAGCCAAAACCACACAACTTACGATGGTATACCTGGACGGGACCAAATAGATAATCAAGCGCTCAGTACAATGGGTCAATACCATGGTAAGAACCCCTGGTTTTATATCTTTAGAGCACAATTTGGCATACGCGACTTGGCACGTACTTTTCCGCATACATACGCTACTTCGTCTTGACAAACCCGCATATGCATAGTGACATGACTTATTCATCATTGCTCTAGTCCTTTCTGAAGTTCCTTTCTTCTGTACTCTTTGGCTGATCTATAGATACATCATCATCAGAGACAACACATGCCAACAATCTCCACATTAGATTTACATCATCATCAAATAGGTTGCCATCAACGTTATCAAGTAGGTTGCCATCAAGGACAACACTCTGCATCATATTGCCAACAGAAATTTGAGTTTGACTACGCTACAGTTGGTTGTAGGTGGTTGACCACAAGGTTGTGGGGTGTTTACCATAGACTTTGACTATATAATTTAACCAATTTTAACACATAATTTGGAAGTTATTTCTAACATAACTAGTTGAGGTTGACTAGTAAGATTTTGACTAGGTTTGACTAGTATTTGGCTTGGATTATTGGCACAGGTTTCTAGAAAATATTGTTGAATTTGTAAACCTTGTTGAAGAATAATTTCTCCTAAAGAAAAATTGTTGGGTTTTCTCCCAAGGTTCAATTTCCTGGGGTAAAATATTTTCTCTATTATGCATGGTTTTCTTTCTATGACCTTTACTATTTTCGCTACATTTACTGTTGATATTTTTGAATTGTAATTGCTCAATGATATCAGTGGCATATGAATAGTGTGTGAAAATCATTAGGAATTAATTATTTGGAAAAAAAGTGTATTCTAGTGTGCATCTTGTACAAAAATCAACATGGTATTGTAGGCTTTAACCCTATACATAAATTATCTACAAATGAATTTTTAAAACAAAAAACAAACAATGGTGAGAGCATAAAACATATATTCACAGATATTTTCACCTGGATCCCAAAACTGGGACCTCCAAATTTATTTTTCATTATATTCCTTTCAATGTTACAATACATATATATACATGTCGAAGCATTCATAAATCCTAATACATTAACCCTGGATTGGAACATAACTATAGTTATCTTGACCAGGTATACTAAATACCATGGACAGAAAACCATCATGCCCAAAACCATGTGCAAAACCCATGCACAAAACCATAGGTAGGTCTCCCCACCTAATATAGGGTCCAAAAAAAAAAATCCAAGGCATTGTGCCCAACATAACGAACAGGGGGATCTATCACCCCCCTGTGACCCCTCCCCCGCACATGTGACTAGTTGTGGAAATAATATAACACACTCCCAACATTCTTCTACTTGTTGTTTTATCTTCCATGCAGGGGGTCATAGGAGAGCTTATTCATTGGTCCAACCCTGCAATGCCCATTGATTATCTACACCAATAAAATTTCTCAGTGCTCACTAGCTTCATCAATGCATCTATAACATTCTCCAAAGTGTCCACCTCTACCAGTAATACCTTTTTGTCCTCAACCATTTCCCTCACAAAGTGATATTGAACATCAATGTGATTTGTCTTTGAATGATAAGCAGGGTTCTTTACTAAAAAAATTTCACTTTGGTTGTCACAGTATATCCTTATAGCTCATTTTACCAACCCCATACTTGAACACAATCTCTGCAACCAAATTTATTTCTTACTTGCATGAGTGGTTGCCATGTATTCAGCCCCTGTAGTTGAAAAAGCCCCTACATACTATATTTTTCTCATCCAACTGGATGGTCCTCCAAATAGGTTAAACACATACCCACTTGTATATATTTTGTGATCTAGATCTCCAACCCAGTATGCATCAACAAAGACATGGATGTCCAAAACTCTATCCAATCTGGGTCTTCTTTGGTAGCACATACCGTAATCATTAGTGCCACGCAAATATCTGAAAACCTGCTTCACTATTTTCTAATGCTCCTTCTGTAGTTTTGACATAAACCTGCTCAATACTCCCGCTACATGTGCAATTTCTGGTCTAGTACAGACCATTGCATACGTCAGGCTACCCACTACACTTGTTGTTGGAACAGGGTCTGCTACAAGCGGTGAAACTGGTCCGATTTTGTATATTTTTTAGTATAATTTGTTTTTCACTGGGGTTTTGGGGTGGGTCAAAGCCTCGAAAGCATTGTAACGGGTCAAAGGGTAGACCTTGAGTCCGCAAACCACGGTTTGTGGACCATAGGAAGGATTAGGCTAGATGATTATAAATAGAAAGAAATTTTGAATTGTAAGGCGAGAAGATGATGAGATCTTGATGCAAATTGTGGCTTAGTAGATCTGTTTGGGTTTTTGGGGAAAGGACTCCTGTTGGCTGTGTGCGTAGAGATCCAAAGTCCTGTTGTGTTCGGACCCTATTGTTGTGTGCGCAGGTCGGGTTTGGGTATTGTAAGAAGGAACTAAAGGATTAATGGATGAGAAAGGTTGTTGCGTAGCTGAATATATTTGTATTGTTGATGCGAATCTTTGATAGTTTTTGTGTTATGCATATTCTGTATTAAGCTACGAAAGTACTGTGTTAAGTGTTTCTTCTACATCTGGGTCTGTTATGTTATGTTTTATGCAAATAATAATTGTAATGTTGCACTACTATTTTAGAAGTATATGATTTGTTGAGTACAGTAAGTATATTTGACCTTGCGCACGTGGATGCGAAGGAGATCTATAGATCCAGTTCTGAGATAGGCGATCTAGTCATTATAAAGTCGGACGCAGCTCTACTTGGCTTACCTATCCTCTCTCAGGGTGCAAAAACTTGGTTCCAACACCCACCCATACTGCTTTGGGTGAGACTTTGACCTGCTCAAGCAGGTCACTGCCGAAAGGGCCAATAGTATAGGGGTTTGTTGGCAAACCTTAACCTCTGAACCTAGGTCAGGACCCCTCAAGCCAAAAAATGGTTATGTTACTGAGATCGGGAGAATTTTGAGAAGGGGGTCGGGTAGTGCCAAGAAAAGTATTGGAAGGCTAAGAATAAAATCAAAGTGGGTACAAAAGAAAGGGATAGATATGTCTATAGCCCGGTAGAAGGAAAATCTGCACAAAGCCCGCCAGCTACACCGCCTTTAGGACCACGGAAGGGTAAAACCTCATCCGAAACCCCGCCAGAAGAAGATATGGCGGCACACTTGAGTTTACGCACCTTCAAAGGTGCGGGAGATGAGGACTTGGACCAATTTTTGTTTGTTGTGGACTCGGTATGGACTACGCAAAATGTGGCAAGTGATACTCTGAAGAGGGCACAGTTATCCCTGGCCTTTGAAGGAAGAGCTTTGGACTGGTATATGTGATACATATCTCAAAATGGAAGCGCCTCTATTCAAGATATTAAGGATGCTCTGAAACAACAATTCTGAAAGCCTAAGTCCTATTCACAGATCGTAGCATACGTGAAAGATTTCAAGCAAGGAACGACTGAGTTTGTATGGAAAGTTGATCAGCACCTAAAGAAACCTATTAGAGAAGGATAATTTAAGTATGACGATAGACAACATATTGAGTGGTTCATCACTATGCTGCTACCTCACTTGCGCGTACCTATGGGTCACCAGAATTTCGAATCACAAGACAAAGATTTGGAAGTCGCTATGAAACTAGAACCTATGCCCAAAGAAGATACTTCGTTAGGAGTACAACAAATTCATAAGCACCTCGAGGCAATGCACATGGAGATTCAGGACCTACGAAAGGAACAAGGGAGGGAAGCTAGCGCAAATCTATGATGCATACGATGTCGAGTATCAGGACATACGAAGGATCTATGCCTACTACCGACAGACTACCTGCAAAAAGGAGGACCTAGTCTGATACGCCCTGGATCAAGTGGAGGACCCAGCCCAGTACGACTAGGCCCAAGCGGACCTGCAATATGGTGTGAGGATTTTTGCGTAGTAGGGCTGCATGATACAAACCACTGCTCACGTCTGGGTGCATACGTCCCAGAGCGGAAGAAACAATGGTGACGGTTATGTCAGTCAGTAGGGAATGATGAGAAGAACTTTCGAACCTATGATCTAATGATATATCGGGGGAACTTGTATAGGGTATAGTCAGACCCCATGTTGCCTCAAACCCCCGCAGGCATAAGAGGCTCCCCCTTAGGAAGCAGGGGAGGAGGCTGAGTGGAATTGCAGGTCGAGGTCAGGGGAAACTGGTTTTCTATAACTATGGAGACATAGTGCACTTTGTGAAGGATTGTCCAAACCCTACAAGACAGTCCTGCAAGTACTGCAGATAGTTGCACCATACGCTAGAAGACTATCCAGTCTTAATAGAAAAAATGTGGGAGAAGCAGCTACCACCTACGCAGAATATGCAGAGGGTTAAGGCTGAGCTGCGAGATAAGGATATAAGCTTAAATGTTGTTACGCGCAGTGGATTAGCTACTAGAGGAACTGAGGAGAAGGTTTAAATTGAACCTCTGATCTGCAAGGTAGTTAGCAAACAAGAAGGGCTGGACCTAGACAAAGAAAGAGAAATGTTTATAACAGATCGCAAGGACTTTATCGGGACAGAGGCACCTACATCCCTGCTCCCTGCAAACCTTAAGGATGATGAGGAGGTCAAACCTTTCTTGCATACATTGTTGGGCTTGAATTGTAATCTACGGATAAATTACGCTTCCCTAGATAGGTGTTAGTCTAGAACAACAGGTGAAAGACTATACTACCATTTCTCCTAACTCAGAATAGATACACAGTGTAGAAATTATATAAATTATGTGTTATGTATCCAAGATTCTCCTGATCACACACTATTTTAACTTCATGCACAATACAGAATCTATTCCACCATTGATCATCACATGCGGAAATTAAATCAATTGCAATGCACACATGAAACCATAAAAATTCACACACATTAACACAGTGATTTAACGGGAAAGCCTGAAGCTAAAAACCCCAAATATATGTATATAATATATTTCATAGAGATCATGTAACAATCCTCATACAAAGCTGAACATCATCGCTCTCAGGTAAATACAAAAATTGTGACCTTATTAGGCTACGATCTTTCAAAATCATGCTTGATCTTTACCTTACCTACTAGCTTTGCCTCACTGCGCAATCCACTAAATGTGGCTTTCCCAGATGAAATCAGATCCTGTGGTGCCGCAAAATCCTCATTGGCATCTCCACTTGAGTGTTGGATGCAATGCATCACTATAGTCATGGTGATAGTCTATGTACCCTTTCACTATCTCTCCAGTGGGTTGACATCACCTGTGATTAGCGTGTATTCTTGAATGATTAATGAGTTAATATTTGATGAATTAGTAAATAATTAATTACACCGGTCACTAATTACTTGATCAGATAGACCTCTAGATACAACTAGCTCAACTGTGTCTAACTGAGTTAAATTGAACACAACTCCATCAACTACTTCTATAACTCCACCAAACTCTGTCACATGAGTTCTAACTGAAGTCCTCATGCATTAGCTCCAGTAAACCCTCAGGAATAGCGTAATTCCTTTTGTCAACTATTGTGCCACATCTGTGCACTTAACTAAAGTGCTCCAAGAGAATAAGATAATTTTTAGAGTCCAAATATTATTAAGAGCTAATAATATTCGACATATCTATTTTTAGACTGGCAATCTAAAAATAGATTTCGCCCAATATGTCTAAAAATAGAAGTCCATCTATTTTTCCAACTTGACAAACCATCCACAAATAGCATCCTGCAACTCATAGAATATGATCGACATGTCTAAAAATAGACTTTGCACCAAAAATAACCTGCAGGCCCACTTAGTGAAGGTGACTTTTTTCACTAAGCTCATCATCTTGTTGAATCTCAACACACAGAGAGGATTGGAGGCTTACTTGTTTCAGTCGCTTCCAAATTTCTCCTTATGTCGCTTATGGTACAGCTTCAAATTCAAGCAGTTTGTTGGCTGAATGCTTACTGCAAGAAAGAACACTGAAACAGCAGAAGATGCAATAATATAGATTTCTATTCAAGCTAGTTAGTTAAATCAGTTAAGCATAAACTACATTCATCAACCAAGATCTTGCAATATGGAAAACAAAAGTAGACATAGATGCATGTAGGGAAAAACAAGAAGTACTCTTTATTGATGATAGAAGGAGAGGTTACAACCTAGTGACTGATTTTAAGTGACCTTCCAGCAAAGTTCCCAAGTCTCATCACAGCATAAACCTCTTCAGCATCAGCTCCACAAATCAAACTCTCAATTGAAAATTCTCAATAATTTCTCTAATCAAATTCTTTCTTCTTCAAACACTTAGATCTGTGTTCAATTTATAGATGAACTGTAGGTTGTTTTTTAATAAATAGCTTTCCAAAAATAGGCAAGACATGTTTCCATTCATGTAGATGTCAAATGGACACTTGGATCCGAAGCTTGACACGTGTGAACTCTTCTAGAAGGCACTGGCCAAGTGGAGATTCCGGAACAATGAGAATTTCGCTCCCAATGTGACCAACGCACCTTTAAATTTTGGGAAGTGCTTTTCAGAGCAGCCTTTCATGGGGCTACCTGCATATGCAACACACTTAGGCCCCTTAGAGCCTGCGTTGGTGAGCTCTCATATGCTAAATAATAAGCTTCAAACCATGGAAACCTTTGCTTGATCAAAGTCACTGTTTGATTTGTCTTGTTTTCTGTCTTAGAGCATATAGCAACTGAGATGATAGGGAATGATAGACCCTTGATCATCGGTCCTGGAGATGATGCCCAGTTAACCAGGTCATTGGGAATGGTGCCCAAATTGACCTATAAAAATTGCCCCCTAAAGCATGAGATCCAAATAATAAGAACATTTGATTGAGATGCTTTACACTGTGATGAGCCTGGAAGAAAAGCGGAATGGTCACCTGTATCAATATTACAATACATTACATCATGATATATCCTCTATTGATCATAATTGTTGAGGGTAGGCATTCCCATAGTCAGCACATAAAACAATATAATAACATGTACATAATTCAGAAAGTCATCTACATTGGAATATTGCCCGGATGCAGACATGCCTACGGATATAGGCCCATGTTTGGATGACAATATGTATGTGTTATCACCCAAAAATTCTCAAAACATCATTGTGTCAACTCTACTTTTGGTCATGATTTCAAGGAGGTTTAGAAGTCATTTTAAGTGATTGGTAAAGGATAGGTCATATTACAAGTTCAAATGAAGTCTTCTAGGTCCACTCCATGATCAATAAAATCTGAAAGTTTACCTTGTTTTAGTCATGGTCTTAGATACGTGATTAGGTCATTTCATGCTTTAAAGGGTAGATGATAGGGTTAGAGTCTCAAAAGTCTCATTTTCATTTCCAAACAAATTTTAACAACCTTATTCCATGGTTTAAAGGTCTCATCATCCATTAAGAAGTCATTCCATTAGTTTTAGGGTCAAAATTTTTGCAATCATATAGGAATCCACGTTTTCGTAGCGCAGCTAGTTCAAAAAAGGTGATTTGCACTATGAAATTGCTAAAACGGTCTTTTTCATCAAAAAACTTTGTTTCTGGTTTTAGTAGTCAACTTCCAAAGCGGTTCTTGAGCAACTAAAAACTCATTTTTGAAAATTGAAAGAGGTTTTTCTTCCTCACATACTTAAATACAAAAATATCTCTCAGTTTCTTCAAATTAATTATGAGGTCTGAGAAATTAATCACTCAACTTGCGCTACGAAATTGTTGAAAGTCATTGAGAGAAAAACTTTGTTTTCTGGTTTTAGTAGTCAACTTCATGATTAGTTTCTGGCCACAAGAAAAGGTGTTTTTGAATTATGAAGGAGTTTTTTCTTTATAAAATCTCCAGCTACAATAACCTATTTCACTTTTCTCACAATTGTTACCAGTTGGGAGATACAAGGCTTTATTTGAAGACATATTTTCAGAAATCAGAATTTTCCAGTTTTACACATGTTGTTCAAAGACAGTTTTTGGGCAGTAGGAGAAGTATTTCAAAAAACCAAGAGAGTTTTTTGTTCAAGACAGATTGGTGTCCAAATTTTTCCTTCAGTTTTTCAGAATACATTATGGGTGAGAAGATAAAAGCTATGTCTCAACACCTATTTTTCAGATAAAAACAGGGCACTAAGTGACAAATTATAAATCAGTTTTGTCATAAACGAGATTACTTTTTGAGGGAAAAATATTTCAAAGTCAACTTGTTTTGCTTGTTGAGATCTATAGAAATAATTTCATAAGTTCAAATGTCCTTAAGACTGCAAACTTTTAAAAAACTATGTAAAAGAGGCATACACAGCAGTTTCACAGCGAGCTACGAAACTGTTGTAGGTGAATTTTGGGCATGTTTCATAAGTGTTTTGGGGGTAAAAATAGCTTATTTTCAAATTTTGTTGCTGCTGGTAGATATAAAAAGGTCATAGATGAAGATCCAAGTTTCAAAGTAGAAGAAAAAAGGTGTTAAAGGAATTTTTTATAGTAATGCAAATTCTGCGCTACGAAAACAGCTGCTATTTTCGTAGCGCAGTCATACCCTATCTCCTTTATACTGCTTTGGAGGTTTATTTTTGAACAGGTGGAGGGTGAAGTTTCAAGGAAATGATAGCACATGTCACATATCTAAATTAATCAACATTGCTAGAAAAAAAGGATTCGAAGATCAGCATGAAGGATAAAGGCTAAAATGCAGGAAACATGTTCCCTGGTTTTTAGGCCATTTAAGACATGAGTCAGAAGGTTTACAACAAGATTGGAGCCATCACCAAATTCGACCTCATGAAGTTGCAGCTATCAAAGGAAGTATTTAAGTCTTAGATACGGTTGTTGAGACATGATAAGGAGTTTCACTCTTATTTGTATTAGTACTTTTAAAGAGACAGTTAGCTGTCAATTGTAATTAAGAGTCTGTTTTAGGAGTAGAATAGGTGTCAACAATAGAAATTCGAATTCTCTTGATGATGGATCATAGAATCCAATATTGTAAGAGCTATATATGAAGAAAGAGGTCGAATTAGGAAAGGGTTGAAGACTTTTTGGCCCAACTTCTGCTTTATGCTATGAACTATAATCAGTAATGCAGAGAGGTTTTCCTGAACAGATCTGAGTTCTCATGGGGTTAATGTTTTCTTGATTTATATGTTACTTCGAATCATTTGCAGTAGATCTTATTTATATTACTCATAATTCATAATATTATGCTCTAACTTCCTTTATTAATGGGATGGCTGTGTTTTTTCTATATCTTGTGAGTAAACTACCTTTGAAACACTAGCAATAAATTTCATTGCTATTACTCAGAATTCAAAACCATGTGCTCTGACTTCCTTTAGTAATGGAATTATTGTGTTGACCTATTTTCTTGAGTGAATTATCTTTGTTTGAAAACATTATTTTCCTCAGCTTCCATGTCTAGAAACCTTGCCACTGAATCTACTGACTTGTTGACTCCATAGCCCAATGGTAGCAAGCCTTCATCTTTCAACCTATAAAAATACAAAATCACAAACCACGGAGTTAGCCATCTATCTATAACTTATATCATTAACCCTTGAGAGAGCCCTCTCAGGCTGAGGAGGCTAAGCCTCAGCTAAAATATTGGTTTGAAATAGTTACACTGAGGCAGTCTGATCAGCATCCTATCAGGGTCCTATTTTGGTGATAACATTTTAGTGCGTCTGCCGGGAGCCTGAAGATTATTCATTCCCGTAATCAATAAGCTGAACTTCTGAAGGTAGCAGGAGCTTAGGAAGTTGTTCGAGGCTGCAAAAATACCTTGGTGACTCCACACATCAAATAATAAAATTGGAAGGTGACTCCACTGCTAGAAGATCAGTAGCTTGATGAAGTTTCAAGATGAGTTCCATTGTAGGAATGAATGTCAGGTATGCCCCTATGAATTGGTCTCATATCCCTGGTTTTCCAAATCCTATGCCAAAAGTTGAATGGTTATATTATCTTCCAATATTCAAAGATGAAAAGAAATACAATGATGCTCTTAATTTGGTTAGGTTTCATCTACATGTACATAGTCTTAAGGTTCAGTTCCCTGAATATTGTCTTATGAAGATGTTTATGACCACTCTAGAAGGAAAAGCATGGTCTTGGTATAAAGGTTTAGAAAATGGTTCATTATATTCTCGTGCTAATTTTCATGATGAATTCTATGAGATGTATAAAGAGTGTCATCCCTCCTTATTGCTGGTCAAAGATTGTTGTAAACATTCTGTGATTTTTATTCAGTATTTGGAGAATTGTTATGATGATGATGAATTTATGGATGAAGAAATTTTAGAGGCTCTTCATAACAATACATTTCAACACCTAGAAGAAAGGATAACATCCCATAGAATGCATCATGGAAATCAGCAGGATTATACTTACGAAAACCATGTTACATCCTCCGAGATTGATGTAAAGATACAGTAAACTTGCCAGTATTTGGATCATAATGAGTATGAAAATCATGGCAAACACCAAGGAGAAATACTGGAAGACAGTTTTTATAACCCTCAAGTAGAGAAAAAGATTGATTATTTATGTCATACTTTGCAGTAGCCTACTTCAAAGAATGATCATAATAATGAGGAAAATTACATTGTCTGTGGGAATCATTCAGAAAGGCAGTTGGATAGCTTATCAAATAAATTTTGTGTGGCTAAAAATCAGTTGTTAGAAGTTGCAGGATGTTATGAGGATCATCAAAATGATCATGTTTTTTGGGATCCTATAGCTAAATACATGGAATAGTTTTACTCTCCAGTGTTTCAGTTTTATTTTTACTATGAAGATCAGTTACAATTTCAGTGGAAGTGGTCATCACAATATCATAGTTGCTTCGAGTTCTAATGCTGTCAAACAACTTAAATATCAGATAAAAAAAATGATTGGCTACATTGGAAATTTCATATTGATTGAGCTGAATGAATTTTGCAGTTGATAAGGTAGGCAGGAATGTGCAAATAAGCTCAAGGTTGACTGAGCATTTTTAGTAGGTACAGTTTGAAGAAAATTGGGCAGAATTTCAGAGTTTTATTTTAAAGGAATGGATTGCAGCACTGGAGCTACCAGTTATTAGTGTACCACGGGGGCACACTATCCCAAATGGAGCCACTGTTATCACCCAAAAATTCTCAAAACATCATTGTGTCAACTCTACTTTTGGTCATGATTTCAAGGAGGTTTAGAAGTCATTTTAAGCCATTGGTAAAGGATAGGTCATATTACAAGTTAAAATGAAATCTTCTAGGTCCACTCCATGATCAATAAACTCTGAAAGTTTACCTTGTTTTATTCATGGTCTTAGATAGGTGATTAGGTCATTTCATGCTTTAAAGGGTAGCTGATAGGGTTAGAGTCTCAAAAGTCTCATTTTCATTTCCAAACAAATTTTAACAACCTTATTCCATGGTTTAAAGGTCTCATCATCCATTAAGAAGTCATTCCATTAGGTTTAGGGTAAAAATTTTTGCAATCATACAGGAATCCATGTTTTTGTAGTGCAACTAATTCAAAAAAGGTGATTTGCGCTACGAAATTGCTGAAACAGCCTTTTTCATCAAAAAACTTTGTTTTATGGTTTTAGTAGTCAACTTACAAAGGGGTTCCTGAGAAACTTAAAAATAATTTTTGAAAAATGAAAGAGTTTTTACTTTATAACATACTTAAATACAAAAACCTCTCTCAGTTTCTTCAAATTAATTATGAGGTGGGTTAAATCGATCACTCACCTTGCGCTACAAAATTGCTGAAAGTCATTGAGAGAAAAACTTTGTTTTCTGGTTTTAGTAATCAACTTCATGATTAGTTTCTGTCCACAAGAAAGGGTATTTTGGAATTATGAAGGAGGTTTTTCTTCATAAAATCTTTAGATACAATTACCTATCTCACGTTTCTCACAAGTGTTACCAGTTGGGAGATACAAGGATTTATTTGAAGACATATTTTCAGAAATCAGAATTTTCCAATTTTACACATGTTGTTCAAAGACAATTTCTGGGCAGTAGGAGAAGTATTTCAAAAAACCAAGAGAGATTTTTTTTCAAGACAGATTGGTCTCCAAAAGCCTCCTTCAGTTTTTCAAAATACATTATAGGTGAGAAGATAAAATCTTTGTCTCAACACCTATTTTTCAGATAAAAATAGGGTAGTAAGTGACAAATTATACATCAGTTTTGTCATAAACAAGGAGATTACTTTTTGAGGGAAAAATATTTCAAAGTCAACTTGTTTTTCTTTTTAAGATCTATGGAAATGGTTTCATAAGTTAAAATTTCCTTAAGACTGCAAACTTTGAAAAAACTGTGTAAAAGAGGCATACACAACAGTTTCGTAGCGCGCTATGAAACTGCTGTTGGTGAATTTTGGGCATGTTTCATAAGTGTTTTGGGGGTAAAATTAGCTGATTTTCAAATTTTGTTGTTGCTAGTAGATAGAAAAAGTTCATAGATGAAGATCCAAGTTTCAAAGCAGAATAAAGAAGGTGTTAAAGGAATGTTTTATAGTAATGCAAATTTTGCGCTACAAAAACAACTGTTATTTTCGTGGCGCAGTCATACCCTATCTCCTTTATACTATTTTGGAGATTTATTTTTGAATAGGTGGAGTGTAAAGTTTCAAGGAAATGATAGCACATGTCACATATCTAAATTAATCAACATTTCGTGCAAAAAAGGATTCGAAGATCAGCATGAAGGATAAAGGCTAAAATGCAGGAAACATGTTCCCTGGTTTTTAGGTCAGTTAAGACATGACTCAGCAGGTTTACAACAAGGTTGGAGGCATCACCAAATTTGACCTCATGAAGTTGCAGCTATCAAAGGAAGTATTTAAGTCTTAGATAAGGTTGTTGAGACATGATATGGAGTTTCACTCCTATTTTTATTAGGACTCCTAAAGAGACAGTTAGCTGTCAGTTGTAATTAAGAGTCCATTTTAGGAGTAGAATAGGTGTCAATAATAGAAATTCGAATTCTCTTGATGATCGATAATAGAATCAAATATTTTAAAAGCTATATATGAAGCAAGAGGTCGAATTAGGAAAGGGTTGAAGACTTTTTGGCCCAGCTGCTGCTTTATGCTAGGAACTATAATCAGTAATGCAGAGAGGTTTTCCTGAACAGATCTGAGTTATCATGGGGTTAATGTTTTCTTGATTTATATGTTACTTTGAATCATTTGCATTAGATCTTATTTCTATTACTCAGAATTCATAATCTTATGCTCTGACTTCCTTTAGAAATGGGATGGTTGTGTTTTTTCTGTATCTTGTGAGTAAACTACCTTTGAAACACTAGCAATAAATTTCATTGCTATTAATTAGAATTCACAACCATGTGCTCTGACTTCCTTTAGTAATGGAATTATTGTGTTGACCTATTTTATTGAGTTAATTATATTTTTTTGAAAACCCCATTTGCCTCAGCTTCCATGTCTAGAAACCTTGCCACTGAATCTACTGGCTTGTTGACTCCATAGCCCAATGGTAGCAAGCCTTCATCTTTCAACCTATAAAAATACAAAATCACAAACCACGAAGTTAGCCATCTATCTATAACTTATATCATTAACCCTTGAGAGAGCCCTCTCAGGCTGAGGAGGCTAAGCCTCAGCTAAAATATTGGTTTGAAATAGTTACACTAAGGTAGTCTAATCAGCAGCCTATCAGGGTCCTATTTTGTTGATAACAGTATGTAAGGTCACCGTACAGATGATGTGTACAATAATCCTGAAATCGCAGCCTGGATGGCTGAAACTAGATCTGGGGTCTTCTTATCTCTTTCACTCGATCATTCGGGTACAATTATAGCCATGCAAATATATGATTTGTTGTCGAACATGGAAAGACATCGTTTGATTACCAGCCAATGATGTGAGTTGTTAACAAATGCGAGAGAACCACC